>BQKN01065609.1:0-11540 GCA_022839385.1 Asparagus kiusianus | reverse complement strand
TATATATATATAAAAATATATTATATATACATATATTATATATATAAATATTATAGAGATATATATACATATATGACACATAAAAAATTTAAAAATAAAAAAAATTACTATTCCGGGCCCGGGCCGGGCGCCAAAGACCGGACCCGGACCCGGGCCCGGACCTGGTTTTGGCCCGGGTTTCCGGGCCCGGGCCGGGCCCGGGTCCGGGCACGTCCGGGCCGGGCCCGGGCCGGACACCGGGCCCGGGCTTTTTGGACACCCCTAGTGGGTGGGTCCTACATGCACAACATCTTTTTTTTTCTTCTCCCAACCAAACACAAGAAAAGGAAATCAAACAACTCCGCATGGGTGTCTTGGGTGTTTTGATCTTCTTTTTCTTAGTTTATCAGCCAACCAAACAGCCCCTAAAAGGCTCCTTAGACTTGGGGGAGTTTTACAAATTTCGATCGAACTTTCGGAAAGTTCAACTGACAGGGTCAAGTGTCTGACAAAATGACTGAAATACATTCATTGTCTAAAAATCAAATGTTATTATCCCACTTGAAAATGGCTAGTTGTGAAGTGGAAAATTGGATGGATCCGGCTAGACTTTGGCTTATATTTTCCGAGCCTACTGAGGCATTGATTGCTTGCTGAGGCATTGATTGCTTGCTTGCTTGCGTACAAGGAAAAACTTTGTGGGGCAGAGGAAATTTATGTGACAACAATCTAGGCAAGCGTAATTGCTCGTTGAATTCCGCGGCATGATGCGGACTTGTTTGGGAGCGGAGGCCATTGACATAGGTCTACGTTGGTCCAATTTGATGCTCATTGGACGTAGCCTGTTAAAGGCATTGTAGCTGTTTGTTTCACATTAATTGCAAACGCGAGGGCTGGTTGCATGCAACGGCAGACGATGCAAACCGTTGTCATATGCAATTTTAGTTGTCTGGTTCAATCTGAAAGTTTTGCAACATGCGACCGTAGGTTTTTGTTGCTGGTTCGCGCGCGCGCGAGTCGACGAACTTCGACAGGTTTTGACCGCCCTGAGCGTTCTGGGAAAAATTCAGATTTCCATCTAATATTATAGCAGCTGCATTAATACTGGAACACCAGTACAAGTCCTAATCATGAAAGTTTTAGCCTGCTTTGAATACAACAAAAGGTGCAAAAGCTGCACAATTCAACATAAATGTCCAGCCTTTCCTGGAGCAAGAGAGCAGCTTCTAGAAAAGAGTCATCTTCTGCATATAATCTGCATGTAACATAGGAGGAGGATAAGTTAAATTATGACAATTCAATCATTGGATGATGTGAAAGAATAAGGAATATTACTAGTCGTAAATGAACTATAATTCTTGGAAGCACATTTTCCTGAGAAATGCTAATATGCGTTAAAACTACACGACCGACATTGAGGAAGGACTTAAAAAGCTCAACTAAACCTTGATATTAAGATCTGTTGATGATTATCATTGTCAAATTTGCGACAAAAGCTATCTCTTTACTTTAATGTTCTACTTGTATGCAATGTTGACTCCCTCCATCAGGCAGCTAAATGTTATTTAATATATATTACGACTTCTTTAGTATACAGGTGCTCTACATGCAAGATTGTACATGCACATATTGAATAAAAAGCATACATATAAAGAGTTAATAGAGCATTTTATGTTAATTTGCATTTTATGGATCATTAGTTTCATAAATAATAATGGCATAATTGCGAGTTATAAAAAAATTGAGAGGGCAAAAAAGGAAATCAAAAGTTTTGACATGGGCATTCTCTTTTATATAAAAGAAGCATAGATACGCTCTATGTTGCAGAATCAACTCATGGAACCAAACTCTAAGTAATGCATAAGACGTGTTCAGTTGTTTCCTAATTCACAAATAACAATCAACTCAAAGGTATATCCAGTCAAATATTTTCATATGTGACTACCATGCAAAACTTATAACAATCATCAAAGCAGGGTCCACAAACTAAGTAGACGATGGTCACCTTTTTCTAATTTAACCTTTAGCATTAGCATCAAAACTCATGCCCATAGCTGCATCAACTGCTATCATATTCCCTTGCTCTGAAAATGTAAACCTGAAAATGAAGATGTGAAAAGAGCTAGCTTTATATAGAAAAGATTACACGTTATTTTTTACCCCAAGTAAAGAAATAGTTGTAGCTAGACTAAGAATAGACAGACGTTGTACATAAAACTAACTGCAGTAGAGAGATTCAAGTTGGAAAATTGGTAGGGGGGAAAAGACATATGCATACGTAAGGAAATTATCCAATTTGACAAAACCATCATCACCTTGAACGTTGAAGAGTTGATCAACTGAAAAACCAAAGCATCTCCATCAACCAAATCATGATTAATAGAAAAGCCTCTCCATCCAGCACTTAGTCCTCTCTTACGCGCAAGATAGGTAGTGTCTGATTTCGACCCATCTTCATCAATTAAAATGATTGTTGAATCATTTTTTGGTAGATGCTTGCTGCAGAATTGGTTAGGAAGACCCTGTTCAAGGATCTCAAAGCCATATAATTACATAAAAAAAGTAGAAAAGGTAACTTTAACAAAGCCTGCTAAATATTGGCTTCTTTAGCTCAAACACACACGCACACACGAAAAAAACCCATAATAAATTAGAGAAAAGACCCATGAACTTGTTTCACTGAACTGTAAATACATGTGTTTGGAAAATTTTCGCATTATTTACTTACTGAGAGTTTTTAGAGTTAGAGTAGGTAAGAGCTAGTTTAGATCTTTTACCATTCATGTTAACATTGTGTATGATAATTTCTAATGATCTGGACGGGATACTATAATTTTGAAATTTCAGGGGGTTTCTCTAATTTATAAACTAAAAGAGATTTTGCGCAATACTTTATGCACTTACAAGCCAAAATCCTCCAGTGGTATGTGATTGGAGCATGGGTTTGATGAAGGAAGGATGTTCATTTCCAAGTTCTGCCTCTAACTGCTCTGCCTTTTCTATCGTGTAAGCTCTAGCTTCATCCGAAGCATACACACGACCTGATAAGTCTCTGTGTTTAGATATCATTCTGCAAGTCCTATGAAAAAACAATTAAGAAGCTTCAGATTTGGAGATGATATGTGGTTAAGATTTAAGCATATTAGTAAGTTCTCTTAAATACTTACTTCCTGGGTCGTGGTACAACATCAGGAATTACCTGTCAAACGCCAATGTGTTACTGAAAGATTAAGAGATATTCGCTTTTAATTCTCCAAAACACTGTGATGTAAAATATGCTGTAGATTCCAGAAACTATAAATTACTCTAGTTCATTTGGCATTTGCTAATATATTATTCCTGTCAACACAATTGCTAAAAGAGGGCAGAAATTTTGGTAAACATCAGATAGGAATAGGGAAGTCGGATTAGAACCTTAAAGTTGGATCCTCTCCTGAGGGTGTTTAAGCAAAAAGTTTCTCGCTTTCTAACCAGGTAACGTCCATACTCATAAGCAAAAAGTCTCTCACTTTCTAACCAGGTAACGTCCATACACATAAGGTTCACCTTACCTATTTCATATAATTGCATGAACATTTTAAACACTACATCCTACTTGAAATCAATGGGAAAAAGGAAATTTTACAGCAGATACAACAAGTAAACATGGCATGTATTATGTAACATATAAATTATCAAAGCATTGGCAAAAAACAAAACTGTAAACTGTGGACCTCAGAGCACAAACAAAATTACCAATGAATTGCTTGAGGTAACTTCCATATATAGGGCTCGCTCCAACATTACATTTCAAAATATTAGTTTGTACATTTGCTAAAGTTGTCTACCTGTTAAAGACTGATGCAGTTCCCCATAATAAATCTTATCATCTGCCACTTTGTAAGGAGGCTTGTCCAGTAGCAAGCCAATGCATAAACTTAGGAAAATAGATTACAAAACCCAAATTTAGGATTATGCTTAGTCAATTTGGTTAACCTTCCAAATATCAAGGATGAATATTTATTGTTAGGTCCATTTAGAAAATCTTATGATCTTCTTCCCTTCATTTTCTTTTTATTGTTTACCTTAGATTGTTTTGCTGAACTTTTATTAAAGAAACACGGGAGTTACCCACTGTTTCACTTAAATAACTATCTCTTTGTCTCTATGCTACCTGGATGCTTCTAATATGGAGCCGTACCCGTACCCAACACGTGTCGTACCTCTAACTGTACCCAACACTTATTAGACACTCCTTAAATATGTGCATGTATTTATTCAGACATGTACTCAATTATACAATACATGTTAATTTAAAACACTCGTCATACACTTCTTGGATATATATATCCTATACTTCACATCCATTTTGTTAACTTGTTGGATAAGGGTCGAGCTTATTTCAGCCTTAAGAGCTATGATTTAAAATGGTTGTTTACATATGTAGCTCAAAACTATGATTATATACCATGCAACTTAGCTTTGTCTATATGCTCATCTAGTTGCAAGCAAATAGATAAACTAAGAAAATAGATTAAAAAAACCCAAATTTAGGATTAACCTCGGTCAATTTGTTAACGTCGCAAACATCAAGGACAGATAATTTGTCGATAAAGTTTATTTAGTCCCAAATTGACTAAATAGGGAATCAATGTTCAAAAGAGATTTAGATTCTCTCACTCTAGCAATCTTTTAAGGGTGATTTCTCCTAGTCTCTTACAAATAGTATAAGAGCCAATTGTTACGCGTAGCGGAAATTTCGGCAGCGCGCAACAAGTGGTATCAGAGCCCAGGTTTCAGATCTAGGGTTTTTTGGTGGAGGAAGATTTTTGTGTGAAGCTTGGTTCTTAGAGTTCTAGGCTTCGATGGAGATAGCATTAGGAGTTGCCGTTGGAGATTTCGCTTTCCTCGTGTGGATAGGAGATCTATTTGGAATCCGGTCTAGGGTTCAGTTGGGTGGTTCCTAATTTTTATCAAATTTGTTCTTTCTCTACAATTTGGAGTTAGTCGCAATGGGAGAAGAAGGTGAAAGCAGCAAATCGATGGCGAGTACAATACAAGTTGGTTTTCAGAACACTAAAATTAGTGTGGTGAAGTATGACGGCAAAATCAACTTTGGTTTGTGGATGAGCGACGTACAAGATGCGCTTAACGCTCAGAATTTGGAAGAGACCATCATGGTCCACGAGAAGCCACCTAAATATGATGAGGCGGTATGGGAGAAAATGAATAGGAACTCTTGTGGGGTGATCAGGTCCTGTTTGGAACAGGAGCTGAAATATGATATGATTGGGGTGACGTCTGCGATGAAGATGTGGGAAATTCTCAACAATAAGTACCTTACGAAGAGTGTTGAGAACCGATTGCACTTGCTGCGTAGGTTATTCAGATTCCAGATGTCCAGAGGCACCTCGCTTGCGGCTCATGTGAACAACTATACTAAGTTGTTGTCGGACTTGGCAAATGTTGATGAGAAGATAACGGATGAGTACAAGGCGATTATTTTGTTGGGCTCCTTACCGGATGAGGAGTATGATACCTTCGTGCTCACTTTGTTGAACGGGAGATCTTCTATCAGCTATAGTGAAGTGACTAACGCTTTGACAAATTACGATTTGAGGAGGAAGGACAAGGAGACTTCCCGCGCTAGTACTTCTGGAGAGGCCTTGTCGACGAGAGGTAGAAGCCCATATCCGAAAGGTGGTAATAGAGGAAGATCAAAGTCTAGAGGCCGTCACCAATTAACAAAGAACCAATGTGCATTCTGCAAGGAGCAGGAACATTAGAAGAGAGACTGTCCAAAGCTCAAGGAGAAGGAGAATGGCAAGAAAAAGGGCCCGAAGGCCAATGAGGTGAATATTACGAAAGGCGATGATTCCGATGATTCGTGCTTTTCTCTATTGATTACTCCGGAGGTGAACCATGTGGATGCATCAGATTGGATGCTTGATTCCGGTGCTACTTTTCATGTGACCCCTAGGTGAGACTGGTTTGCATCTTTTGAGAAAATCGACGGGGGTGTTGTTGTCATGGGAAATGATCAATCCTGTGGCGTTTGTAGGATAGGTACCGTACGGATTAGGATGCACGATGGAGTAGTCCGTGAGTTGAAGGAGGTGAGATTTGTTCCCCAATTGAAGAAAAATCTTATCTCGGTTGGAGCTTTGGAGGCGAAGGGATTCAAGGTGACTTTCGAAAACACTGTAGCGAAAGTTACTAAGGGATCATTGGTGGTGATGAGGGGAGTCCGCAATCGAAATTTGTATTATCTGAAAGGAAGCACCGAGATTGGCCAGGTTGCTTCGGCTATTTCAGAAGCGGACATGAGCAGACTTTGACACTATAGGTTAGGGCACACAGGTGAAAAGTTAATGCAGGCATTGTGCAAGCAGGGGCTATTGAAGGGAGTCAAGAATGGGAAGATTGAGTTCTGTGAGTACTGTGTTCTTGGCAAGAAGACAAAGGTGAAGTTCGGGACTGCCATTCATCAGACGAGGGGCATCCTAGACTACGTGCACACAGATGTTTGGGGTTCCACCAAGACTGCATCACTTGGTGGTAGACATTGGTTCGTCACTTTTGTAGATGACTATTCTAGACGTTGTTGGGTGTACACCATGACGAAGAAGAGTGAAGTCCTAGATTTGTTTGTGGAGTGGAAGAAGAGATTGAAACTGCAGACTGGGAGAAAGATCAAGACGTTGCGATCCGACAACGGTGGTGAGTATACTTCTGACCCCTTTCAGCAGCTATGTCGAGACGAGGGCATAAAGAGACACTTCACAGTTAGTCATACACCGCAGCAAAATAGGGTAGCAGAGAGGTTGAATCGGTCTTTACTGGAGAAGATCTGATGCTTATTGTCGCAGAGTGGTTTGGAGAAGATCTTTTGGGCTGAGGCACTTACATATGCGAGCCACCTCATTAATAGGCTGCCTTCATCTGCGATTGAGGGGAAAAACCCTATGGAGATGTGGTCGGGAAAGCCAGCACATGACTATGACCAGCTCAAGGTATTCGGGTGCCCTGCATATTATCATGTTAGAACTGATAAATTGGAATCTCGAGCTAGGAAGGCCATATTTGTAGGATTCAAGCGTGGTGTCAAGGGATACAAGCTTTGGGATCCAGTGGATAAGAAGATTGTGCTGAGTAGGGACGTCACATTCGATGAGGCTTCTATCTTGAAGCTTCCCAGTTCTCATCAGGTGGAGAGCGACCCGACGGAGGAGATATCACAGGTGGTGGGGATTGATGCAGCTCCACATTGTCCAGATGGTACAGTATCCATGCAGGTGCCGACTGAGGTGACGCCAGGCGAGCACGACGGTGACACGGAGGATACGAGTACAAATATGCAGGATCAGGAACCGACGGCTCAGGTTCAGGATTCTATTGCGGTTCGGAGACAGAGGAGAAACATACAGATGCCAGCACGGTATGCCGACACAGTTGCGTATGCACTTCCGGTGAAGAGTATCGATGAGTTGGTGCCTACTACATTCAGAGAGGCCGAGCAGAGTTCGGAGGCTGATTCGTGACAGGTGGCTATGCAAGAAGAGATGGAATCTCTTCATAAGAACGATACATGGGAGCTCGTTGAGCTTTCAAAGGGACGGAAGGCAATTGGTTGCAAGTGGGTATACACGAAGAAGGAGGGCATTGAGGGCACTCCATTGAGGTTCAAGGCTAGGTTGGTTGCGAAGGGCTATGCACAGGAAGAAGGAATAGATTATAATGAGGTTTTCTCTCCGGTGGTGAAGCACTCTTCGATTCGGATTCTGCTAGCTTTGGTGGCACAGTATGGTTTGGAGTTAGATCAGTTGGATGTGAAGACAACATTTCTTCATGGTGATCTTGATGAAGAAATATACATGACTCAGCCATTGGGATTCCAAACTGCAGGGAAGGAAAAATTAGTTTACAGATTGAAGAAATCGCTATACGGTTTGAAACAGTCTCCTCGACAGTGGTATAGGCGATTTGATGATTTTATGCTTGGTCATTCGTACACTCGGAACCAGTTTGATCCCTGCGTATATTTTCGCAAGTTGAAAGGAGGTGCGTACATTTATTTGTTACTTTATGTCGATGACATGTTGGTTGCTTCTAGTTCCAGGTCAGCTATAGATGATTTAAAAGTTCAGCTTTCAAATGAGTTTGAGATGAAGGACTTGGGCGAGGCGAAGCGCATTCTAGGGAT
Organism: Asparagus kiusianus; assembly: GCA_022839385.1. Lineage (NCBI taxonomy): Eukaryota > Viridiplantae > Streptophyta > Magnoliopsida > Asparagales > Asparagaceae > Asparagus > Asparagus kiusianus. The sequence continues at coordinate 3,379 of BQKN01065609.1, read as the reverse complement.
GGAGATCGGCAGAGATAAGAAGAAGGGCAGAATTTGTTTGACACAGATGGCTTATTTGAAGAAGGTTCTACAGCGATTCCATGTTAGCATGGATACGAAGTCAGTTAGTGTACCTTTAGGAGCCCATTTGAAGCTTTCAGCTGGTCTTTCACCAAAGTCAGTTGAAGATCGAGAGTTGATGTCGAAGACTCCATATGCGAGCGCGGTTGGGAGCTTGATGTACGCGATGGTATGTACGAGACCAGATTTGTCACAGGCGGTGAGCATGGTTTCGAGATACATGCACGATCCAGGAGTGGGTCATTGGGACGCCGTGAAATGGATTTTGAGGTACATTCGAGGTACGCTCAATGTTGGTTTGGTTTATGAGCGGGGACACTACAGGTGGGCAGTTGTGCATTGGTTATGTTGATTCGGATTATGCCGGGGATTTGGATAAGCGCCGGTCTACGATGGGGTATGTGTTCACTTTGCCCCGTGCGCCGGTGTGTTGGAGAAGCACCTTACAGTCGACGGTGGCTTTGTCTACGACGGAGGCAGAGTATATGGCAGTTACGGAGGCTGTGAAGGAGGCTATTTGGCTTCGAGGACTTTTGGAGGAACTTGGTATATCGCAGAGGTCCGTCACTATTCATTGTGATAGCATGAGTGCTATCTATTTGGCGAAGAATCAGGTTTTTCATGCGAGGACGAAGCACATTGACGTTCGTTATCACTTCGTTCGAAATGTTCTTGAAGATGGCGATGTGGAGATTGTGAAGGTCCACACGAAGGATAATCCGGCGGATATGCTCACTAAGGTGGTTCCGAGCAACAAGTTTGATCATTGTCGAAGCTTGTTGCACATTCGTGATTGTTGAGGCCGTTGACGGCCATTTGAGTGAACTACGTTCGGCTTGATTCCTTGGGCAAGAGGATACGTAGGCAGTCTTTCAGATGCAGCCGGTTTGGATTAGTTGATGGGGGTGAGATTGTTTGGACTCTCGTTTGGGTTCTCGACTTGTTGTGGATTGAGTTCGTACTAGACACAACAAGTGAGACATTTGGTTGCTTTGGTGTCGACTCAGTTTTGAGAAAACTTCACCGAGGTGGAGAATTGTGTGAACGCATTTATAGAGGGGGGCCCACCACACCACGTGATTAGTGGGAGCAAGGAGAATTGTGTTTCGTGAACAGTTCTTTTGATTTTTGATTTCCGCATGAAGAACGAACAAGGCCCACCCGATAGCTATACACCTATATATATCATTTTGTTTCCTAGGGCAATGTGTGCAAGGCAGTTTTCTCCTTTCTCTTTTGCGGCTGAGAGCAGGGGGAGCGTGAGGAGGTTTGGCGGCTGCATTCTTTTCGGCTGCAGGGGATTCGTGCACAGGAAGAAGTCGCTGCAGGGATTCTCTTTTGTGTGATTTTGTGTAGTCCCTTTTTTAGGGTTTTGGTTTTGTGCATCCCCTTTTGAGAGAGATAATTGTGTGAGGGATTTGAGAGTTTGTTTGAGGGTTTAGATTGTGAGTGATTGTAAACCCTAGTTGTATTCTCTCCCTCTATTAGTAGATCTCCCCCTCCTTGCCCCGTGGACGTAGGCAATTTACCGAACCACGTAAAATTGGTTGTACTGTTATTTGGGTGATTTGTAATAGCTTTTTAGGTTCCCTCGACGCGCAGTCCTAGAGCTGACAAGAGGAAGAGCTAATATCCTACTTTGATAGGATATAAGCTTCAGATTCTTGTTCCCTTTGAGAAACAAGAATTCTTATTGCGACCTAACTCTCTTGTTGTGCTGCCGAAGTGCTGCCGAAATTTCCGCTGCGCGCAACACCAATCCCATCTTTCCATTTGTAAACAAGCTGTGTAGGTGGTGACAACAACATTGCAGTGTTTGCTCAGAACTGGTCTAGTGGAAAACCAAAGAGATGTTGCCAGGATTTTTGCAGCATTCCACTGAGCTATATGTTGCATAGGTACGGGTACAGGTATGAGACAGAACAAATTTGTAAAAAGTAGGGTTCAAGGACACGACTATATAAATATTTATATACACACATATTATATATTGAAAATAATAATTTATATGAGAACAATGATGAGAATTATAATTCCTACAACATTTTATGTTTCTTTTATTATGTGGATTATAAGTTGGAACATCACTAGTTTTTTAACTAGACATCTAAATGAACCTTCAAATTTATAATTCAGAACCTAACCAACGTCCAACAAGCTTCAAGAAGTGGATGTTAAGTGTAGGATGTATGCCAAGGAAATGTATGACAAATGTTCTAAATTAAAACATGTGTTGTATAATTGAGTACATGCTCAGATAAATGTATGCATATATGCAAGGAGTGTGCAAGATGTTCGGGTAAGGGTACGAAGTACCCAGGCAACATAGTCACTGAGACTATACTAGTGCAAAGCAGCCTGACTTTGGGGTCCATTAGTCCCACGTTGACCAAGTGCAATGTGGGTTTGTTAGATATCTGGATTCCTTAAATTTAGTTTAAGCCGTAAGCCAACTAATTTCCATACTTACATACAGCACTAATTTCCAATCAACAAATTGAGAATTTATCAACCCTAATGACCAATACTTATCACAGGAATCAAACCTGACAGGAAAAATCTCTTGAACCAAATAAAAATCAGTATCACCTCTTTGTAGGCTGGCTCCGGGAGGTTGGCGATCCGATCGGATCGCCGCTTGATCGGAGACGGTTCCAGAGCTTGTCTCTTCACCCTCTTCACCTGCAAGCAAACCAAAGATTCGAACTTTAAGATACAAGTCAAATCAAGATCGATTCTTAAAGAGAGAGAGAGAGAGAGAAAGGGATCGCTGGGGGCCCACAGGAGAGGGTTTGGGAGAAGCAGAAGCTTCTCGAAGGGAGGAGGAGATGTAATGTAGCTTCAGCTCGTCCAGCTTCCTCTTGTTCTCCTCGAGCTTCTTCCTTCGGAGCTCCTCGTACGATTCCTGAACCTCGGTCGCCATCGATGAGAGGGGAAAGAAAAACCCTAGAAATTTTGGTGGGGAGAGAGAGAGAGATCTAGAGAGGGAAATGGGTTCGTGACCGTTTGGAGACCAGGAGTGGGGGATTTTGGGGGGTATTTTTGGGAATTGGTACGGGTGCGGTTTGAAATTCAAAACGAGGGAAAAAGGGTGTGATGGGACTTTTATTTATTTATTACTTCTTTTATTGAATCGAGCGAGGATGTGAAAATTAATGAACCGTAAATTTATACTTCTACTCCACTATACACAAATGAAAGAACCCAAGATTTATTATTCATATTACAGTAATATTTACTGTAACAAACATAGAACTAGGCACTGCAGCACATGAAACACTGAGGCGGGATACTGTAGCTACCAAAAAATGCAAAAAAA
>BQKN01065608.1:40870-50902 GCA_022839385.1 Asparagus kiusianus | reverse complement strand
CTCTCTCTCTCTCTCTCTCTCTCTCTCTCTCTCTCTCTCTCTCTCTCTCTTCCTCTTTTTTCATCTCAGACGCCGACATCCCCCTTCGCCACCGTCGACCTTGTGTGCATGCTCCGACCATATTATAGGCTCCTTTCCTCTCGCTATGTTTCCTCGATCTCTCTTTCTTTCCCCCAAAACTAAAAAAGCCCTAATTTTCCCCGACACGGTGGAGAAGGCGGTGCAGAGGAGGATGAGAAGGGGCTCTATGTTGCCGTAAGTTCTACAAAACAACCAAGTTATTGGTTTTTTTAAAGAAATTTGTAATTTCTATTTGAACATCGTGGAAAGATGGAAGATTTAAAGATATACCGGCTCAATGTGATTTTTTGAATAATTTTTTATGTTAAGTTCAAGTCCAATGTGGAATATTAAATCTAATGGGTTAGAATTGAAATCTGAGGTCTTGTATGTTAAGTCTATTGGGTTGAATAATAAGTCCAGTAGCTTGTATGTTAAGTCTATTAGGTTAAATAATAAGTCTAATTTGTTAAATATTAAGTATAATGGATTATATATTAAGTCCAATTTGGCTTGTGTTAAGTCTAGTTTGGTTCATGTTAAGTCCAGTTAGGTTCGTGTTAAGTCTAGTTTAATTCATGTTAAGTCTAGTTTGGCTCGTGCTAAATCCAATTTGGCTCGTGCTAAATCCAATTTGGCTCGTGCTAAATCCAATTTGGTTCGTGTTAAGTCCATTTTAATCATTTTAAGTCTAATTTAAATTATTTTAAGTCTAATTTAAATCATATTAAGTCTAATTCAACTTATTTTCAGACTTAAAATAAATTGAATTAGACTTAACATGATTTAAATTAGACTTAAAAGGAATTTAACATGATTGAAATTAGAGTTAATAGGAATTAAATTAGACTTAACATGAATCAAATTAGACTTAAAATGAATTAAATTAGACTTAACATGAAATTAGACTTAAAATAAGTTAAAATATACTTAAGATGATTTCGACCATTCCGACCATGTTGTTCGCTCCTTTTCTCCCACTAATTTTCCCCGCTCTCTCTTTCTTTTCACCTCAAAACTTAAAAAACCCTCAAATTCATCGAAATTCTAGTCGAAGGATCTGTTAAGTCCAGTTTGATTCGTGTTAAGTCTAGTTTAAATCATTTTAAGTCTAATTTAAATAATTTTAAGTCTAATTTAAATCATGTTAAGTAAGTCAATAATAGTTTATGTTAAGTTTAATTTATTTCGTATTAAGTATAATTCAATTTAATTTAAGTCTAATTTCATTTTAAGTGCAACTTGATTCATGTTAAGTCTAATTTTAGTTCCTATTAAGTCTAGTTTCAGTTCATGTTAAGTCTAATTTCAGTTCATGTTAAGTCTAATTTTAGTTTATATTAAGTCTATTTTATTTTCTGTTAAGTCTAATACAACTTATTTTAAATATAATTTCATGTTAAGTCCAATTTGGTTCATGTTAAGTCTAATTTGATTCATGTTAAGTCCAATTTCAGTTCATGTTAAGTCTAATTTCATATTTATTCTAGGCAAACAATTTACTTCTAATGTTGTTTGTCCAGTGTTTGTGTTTTCGTATTTATTCTAGGCAAACAACGAGTTGGAGGATGGATGAAATTACGCATTCACGATCATATCTAATGGAGGTTGGCGGAATTGTGGAGTAAAACCTTGCAATTTAAGTTGAAGATCCAAGTTCAAGCTTCATCCGCAAGATTACAAAGTCAAGCTATTGAAGATCAAGATCAAGCTTGGGTAATTTAGTTTAGGAGTTTATATTATGTGTGTTAGTACCTTAAGCTCAATATAATATACACACACACATTTATTAGTTTCCTTGTATATATATATATAGTTATATATATTTATATATATATATACATAAGTTAAGTTTTGGTTTCTATGTAGATTTAGTTATATATATACATATACATGGTTTTGAGTTTTCGAGTTTTAATATGAAACAATTGAATACAATTGAAAATACATTTCTTATTTCATACTTATATGCATATATATGATTTCATCAATATCAATTCTATTTAGTTTAATGAAATCATGTTTTAGTGTATTATATGTGTATTTTGATAAAATACTATATTCATTGTTTATAAACTTTATAATAATAGTTTACATCATTCTTCAAGTCTATAAAATCATTTTGTATTGTTTCAAAATATGGTTAAGCTAAAATGTCAAAATTCATATGTTCACATTTTCATGTTTTGGACTATTTTGTAAAATAATAATATTTTTTATTTGGGAGGTCCTTTCTGAAAATCAGATTTTGTAGCATGTGTATTATCATGTCTACAATTATTTTCTAAAGTTTTACATTTTTCTAAATTTATTTGATATTTTTAAACTGGTTTTAAAATCAGCATTTCACTTTCAAACCTGAAATATTTTGTATCAGTTTACGGTCGACCGCCACGATCGACCGCGCCTATGTTTTTTCTCTCAGGGGGCAGCAGAAACTTTCACGATCGACCGTGACGGTTGACCATCTAGCTGAAAATTCTCACGGTCGACCGCCACAGTCGACCGTCGAACTCTCTGGAAGTTTTCGCTGTTTTGATGACCTTTGCGGTCGACCGTCGCTCTGTCAAATCTGCTCCAATGACTAGCTTCCAGAGCCACTGTTGAGCTGGTTTTTTGGTCTTTTCTTAGCTTTCTCTTAGCTTTGGGGTTTCATATAAATCCCCCCTTATACCTCAGTTTTCAGTAGCAATCCAAGAAGTTTTTAAATAAGAGTTTAACAAGGGTTTAAATTTGTTTAGTGTTTGTTTAAAAGAGTTTTTGTTTGGGAAATAGTTTTACACAAGTGGAGGAGATGATCTACATTGATTGAGCTTCATCTTAATCCATCTCTCCATCTTGTTTTTTAGAGAAGTATTTCTTAATTCTTATCTAGCTTTACATTTGCATATTTGTTTGATTATCATTCTTTAAAGCTAGTTTTTATATTGAGTTTAGATTTTATTTTACTCATTGTTTACACACACCCACTTGAGCTTATTGTATTTTCATACATAGTATATTTAGGTTGGTGAGAGTTGTAACAATTGAGTGTGAGCTTTTATTGTGTTCTCATCCATATTAGAGAACAATCATTTGTTGTATTGTGCTTATTGTGATATTCACTTTGTAATACACTTGTACACCGAGAGAAGTGTGTGGCGAGAGTCGGGGATCATCCCAAGAGGAGTGGCGTCGGTTGACGAACCTAGGGAGAGGTTGCATCTGAGCAATTGAGGGAGACACGTATAGTTCAACACTTGAGAGGGTGTAGAGTGGGATTACAAGACTGTGTTAGTTGTAGAGTTTTCGGTAAACTAGAAAACCGTATTGTGTGGTGTAAACGTTATTCGGGTAAACGTAGAAAACCCGGTTGTGATAGTGGAGATCTTCTCGAGGTGAGGAGCAGAGACGTAGGTCAAGTGGTTAGACCAAACTCCCTAATCATATTATTTGTTTGTGATTGCATTAGCGCACTTAATTTTATGTTCATATCTTATAGCGCCTTTGTATATTGCTTGTTGATTATATTGCCCACTATCTTGTTAGATTGTTTTCCCTTGTATTGATTATATATCCTTGCATATATCTCATAGTATATCTCATTGCTAGGATATATCTCTTTATTCATATTGCTTATCCTAGCTTATATATATTGTTGTATTTCATATTTGCTAGGATAACTTGTTATTAGTTTTAATTAGCATAAAATCGGACTAGATTAGAATAAGACCCTAATCACCCCCCTCTAGGGTGTAACACATGTTAAGTCTAATTTCATGTCCTGTTAAGTCTAATTTCATTCATATTAAGTCTAATTTGAAATCATGTTAAGTCTAATTCCAGTTCATGTTAAGTCTAGTTCAACTTGTTTTAAGTCTAATTTTATGTTAAGTCTAATTTAATTCATGTTAAGTCCAATTTCAGTTCATGTTAATTATAATTTCAGTTCATGTTAAGTCTAATTTTACTTCATGTTAACTTAATTTTCTGTTCATAAAATTAAATTGGACTTCTCAATTATGAGTAACCCTCTTCTCCAAATGGAGTTACAAAATTTTTCATACCTCTAACCCCTCATTTTCTACCCTTATTTACAGTAAACATCAATGAATGTGAGCCATTGGATCTAATTCTTATCCAAAACCCTTGAATTTCAGCCATAGGATTGTAACTATTTGTCGGCATCGATGGCGGCATCGATGCCCAGATGCATCCTTTTCCTATCCGTAAATTTCTTCTTTGTTTGGCTTTGGGCTTTCGGTTTTTGGGCTTTTAGGCTTGATACTTGTTTTCTTCATTAATATTTCTGGGCTTTTGATGAGAAAAGAGATCTTGGGCTTTATTTTTGATTAACCTACAATTAAAGCTAAAAATAATTATTACTGATATATTTATTCATAGAAAATAGATAATGAGTGTATAAAATTATAATAAAAAATGTGATTATCACTAGGTTTTTTGAAATTGGGATAAATTTGAGGTGAACTTTAATTTTTAGGGGAAAAGTTTGTTAATTATTTATTAGTTCGACAGGATGATTGGATGAGTTTGCTCTCTGTTCAATGGTTCCAGATTCGAATACTCTTGCCTACTCTCTTACAATTGGATGAATTTGAGGTAAGCTCCAATTTCTAAAACTTCAATTGAAAGAATTGAGTTCTCTTGATAATATGATGACTCGAACTCGAGTCAGAATTCTATTAGAACTGTTAGGATTATGTCTTTGATTCTTTGTATAACATCATGAGAATTAGATAGACCTAGATATCTATCATGATTAGGAGATTGGGTCTCATCATGATTAGGAGTTTGTATCCTATAATAATTAGAAAATTTGGTTAGGTGTAAGGTTTTGGTTTTCCTATGTATATTCTTCTATTTTTGGAGGAAAAACTAAGTAGAGGAGAGAGAGCCAATATTCTTGTAATCTAGGGTTAAAAGAGGGTATAACCTAATTCAAGAATATTGTGCGAAAGGTGAGGATTTCATAGTCTTTGTCCGTATAAAAAATTACAATATTGGGAGAGAATTTCATAGTCTTTGTCTATTCAAAAGATTGTAAGGAGTGAGTTTTGAAGAGAATATGATAGTTGATTATGTATATGAGGTTGAGATATTGAGAGAAGAGAGTTGAGTGGTTCATCTTGTAGTTCTCGTTGATACATAGTAAATTTCTAGTATTGTTACCCCGCAGATATAGGTCGAAGTTGGTCGATCGAACCACATAAATCTTGATGTTCTTTCTTCTTAATTATAGTTGTTTTATATTTTGTTGATTGTGGGTTGGCTTCAGAGTTGTGAAGATCGTAGTATGCGGAGGGGCTTAAATTCCCAAACAAGAACACCCTATAAAAAGAGATGATCTACGTCATTCATGGGTGCTTAAAATGTTAGCTTCGAATTATATCTCTTCTATTTATGATATAGATCTCTCAAATTATATAAGTGTGATTCTGATAAGATCCTTACTGCTCGAACTCAGGCTTGTACTCATTGGCGAAGGACGGGTTGGGTAGGGGTGGGGGTTGGGGTGGGGGGTGCGAGGGGAGGAGGGTGGGGGGCTCAAGAGGGGTCACGTTATCCCAAACACCCACATAGCAACCACACTTTCAAAAAATCTTTTACGACTTCGATTACTGTGAGATTTAGATAATGCATGGGTTTGTTAAATAGTTGCATTTTAAGTTTGTGTTGATAGTGGGCTTGTATATTTGTGGGCTTATATTTTATTATTTCTTTTGAGTGAACTAAAAATATTTTCAGTCTCTATATTCTATCAGATAGTTTTATAAGGTGGGTCTATTTTGTTTATGTAATATTTCAATTCTTCAATTTTGCGTCTAAACAATGAAATATGTGCAAAAACATTGATAAAATAACTTTATTATGAAAAAGCTTTTGATAGCCTCATTTAACTTTGTGTTGACTGTAGATTTCCTGTACATGTACGCTTATTTATATCATACCATTAGCTTAATTGTCAATAGTTAAAATTACTATATGGAGACGAAAACAAACGATGTCCATCTTTTTCTTTGCAAATTTGTAAAATTTATATTGATTTTATTTGTTGTAACAGCAAGTGTTGAGTGGGTTTTTTCCAGCTATATATCGTGAAGACCAGACAGTGTATAACTTCATGAGCAACTAGTAGATAAATCATCGCTCGGTAACATACTTCGGATCTAAGATATTTAATATTATTATTAATCATGCAATTGTGGAACAGCTTCAAGAAAATTGCAAATCATCTAATGGTTCGTAAATGTCATTAAAAGTTTGATGCTATTATATTTTTCAAGAGCTGGTTATGTTAATTATAACTATACCTTTAAAATTGAGAGTGCAAATTTCTTTTTTATTCAATCATATATAATATTTGGTAGGAGATTTCAAGTTTGAAACCGTATACATCCTGTAAACAATCTTCGTATTATTCGATGTGATTACTAATATAATTAGTTTAGATTTTTTTAATAAGAGAAGGAATAAGAGTGTTCCCTCAAGCTCGAATATTTTGGCTACACCACTGCTTGTAGTTTAGGAGACCCTTAATCAAATTTTTTACACACATATATATGGAAAAATGTATATGAGCTGACAGTCCATTTTGCAAAATAGAGTGCTAGCTCTATAGCATGTGAGCCTCCTACTAGTCAGCAAAATGGACTGTCAGCACTATAGCATATGAGCCTCCTACTAGTCACATCGATGTAGAGGCTCACATGTCATAGAGCTGGTAGTCCAATTTACAAAATGGATTGTCAGCTCATAGCTAGTGTTCTTTTATCATATTCCCTTTAAAAATATGAGTTCAAGAAAGCCTTTTCATGGTCAATATTACTTTTTATTATTTTAAATATTTTATTTATATCTTAATCTACCATAATCATAATTGTATTCTATCCTAATCCCATGTGGATTACCTATAGCTCAAAATTTGAAAAAAAAATAATATTAATAAAATACATAAAACAACTCCACGGTATTAGTTTATTAAGGTTAATAACTAATATGCTCTAATATATGAAGTATACAAAAGTTTTTAAAATTATACAAAATACCCTCAAAAGTTTAAAATTACACAAAACATTTTGAAATTTCAAAACTGAAGACAACACTGAAAATTAACAATAACTTTTGAAGAATTTAAATCTGCAATTAACACACTCATTTTTTAAAAATTTATAGATATACCCTCAAAAGTTCAAATAGTGCACCGTAAAATTCTAAAATTTCAGAAACTTATGAACAACAAAGATAAATTCAAGTGATTACCATTAGGTATCTCAAATTTAAAATTTCCAAAATATAACTTCAAAGTTATGAAAATTATAGAAAAACTCCTTCAAAAGTTAAAAAGTACAAAAAATCCTAAAATATCAAAACTTAAAAGGAGCACATATTAAATCTAAAAATTATCAGTAGACCGCTAATAATTTAAATTTTACAAAAAGTAATCCAAAGTTTTAGAAGTTATAAAAAATACTCTTAAAATTTCAGAGTTGCAAAAAATATTTTGACATTCAAAAACTTACCACTAGCCATATGAAACATAAAAATTATAAGCACCAACTTAAAACTTAAAATTTTTTAAAAGACACTCTCAAGGTTTCAAAATTTGCAAAAAAAATTCAAAATCATAAAAAAGACTAAAATTTTAAAACTTAGCAAAGAAAGAGTAGTTGTTTGATGTTATTTCATTAAAATAAATAAACTTAACTTTCAATTTAAGGTTTATCATCCCTTTTCAGCATCTAAATGTAGTCTAATTTTTTTTGTAAAAGATAAAGATGAAGAAGGATTGATGTCAACTCTATAAAAAATGAAAGATAGTATTTTCTAAATATTTTATAGAATAGTTTATGTTTTGAGTAAAATAGGAATCTTTAGAAGGGATTTTTATGAATTTTTAGTACTTTTATATGCTTATATGAATGATTTTATCATATTAAAGTGTATAAGAATTAGCATTAATCTTTAATTTATAATTTTTTAAAGTCTATGAAGGATTAGGAATAAAACTCCATATTTTCTTTGGTGTCATTTTAGTCCATTTGAACCAATCTTCTTGTCTTATTAGCTTTAATTATTCATCTTCCTTTTATAACACTACTTTTAAGTATTTTCACTTTTGCAACACTCTACTCTCTAAGGTCAAGCTTGGTTTTATGTCGATTCAAATAATATGATAATTGAAATTGGCTTCAAGTTAGATTTATTTCCTATCAATTCATTTATCAATATGAAATTAAATTGAGTGTAACTCATTAAAATGAACATCGTAGAAAATAAGTAATCACAATGCTAAAATTTAGAGATGTAACTAAGCAAAAAACATCAAAGTGGAACCGAGGAATAAATTTTAGTAAGGAAATAATTTAAAAATACGTAATCATTGTATTTAGCGACATGCATTGCACGTGCATAAAGCCAAGTGTGCATGTGTGTATCAATAAAAAAATAAATAATCACAATGCTAAATTTTAGAGACATAAGTGAGCAACAAATCAAAGTGGAATCGAGGAATAAATTTTAGTAAGGAAATAAACTAAAAATACTCAATCATTATATTTAACCACGTGCATTGCACGTGCATAAAACCTAGTGTGTGCATGTGTATGAAATTAAATAATCACAATGCTAAAATTACAATTCATTTACCAATATGAAATTAAATAATCACAATTTATTTATCAATACACTAGTAGACAAACGATCAACCTAGATGGAAAAAACCATCTAGGTTGTCCAGAATTTTGTCTAAGTAGATCAATATCGGTCTAGAAAGTTCATCTAGGATATTTTCATCTAGGTTGACTCAACCTAGATGGAATTCCATTTAGGTTTATCTAATTACACGGAAGTCAACCTAGAAAACAATTCAAAATTCTGTCTAGGATGCTTTCTAGACGGAAATTCCATCTAGGATGTCTATCCTAGATGGATGGGCATCCTAGACGGATGTGTATCCTAGACAGAATTTTCGTCTAGGAAGAAGCATCCTAGACTAAATTTTCGTCTAGGGTGATACAGTAGTTTTTTTACAGAATCTACTTTGCACGACATATAATATCACATGTACATTTGCACAATATTGCACAATGCCAAATTATATTCATATCCAACACAATCTAATGATATTCTAATATCAAATCCAATTATATTCAAATAATACTTTCACCAAAATACTAGAGAGATACATAAATTGTTTACATAAATAATAACTAAGTTTCTATTTAGATATTTATTTACAATTGGAACGAAAGGAGATATATTTATAATCTTTTTACATTCTTCTATCCTCTATCCCCTGTTTGTGATATCTTCCCCCTTGTCAAAGGCTTCCCAACCATGGATGTTCAGCTGCTTGAATTACATTGCTTGTCCGTGCAATCTGTATTGGTTCTCTCCCTATAAAGTAAATATGTAAACAGTGAAATTTCCCTAGGGGGTGAATAGGGTAATTGCTAATTTAATCCGATATTAATACCAAATTAAAACTTATTAACAATCAATCCAAGCAAGTATGATATTCAACAAGTTAGGAGCTATGTCATACAACGTGATCACAGAGTTACAATCAAACAAAACACAATCGATTTTTAACGCTCACCGACAAACGTTTATAACTCACAGACTTACAATCAAACAAAACACCCTCTAAGAGTAGACCTAACCCGTGTCACCTTCCTCAAGTGCTCAGAATTACGACCTCTCCCTAGGATTTACAACCGACGCCACTCCTTTTGGAATTGACCTCGTCTCTCATCAACCACTCCTCTCAGTGTCCTTGCGTATTACAATGTGATCTCACTATAATTAAGCACAAATACGAAGTTTTTGTTCTTGTGACGCCCCTGGATTCATACAAGGCTGCAGTCCAAGGTAAAACTAAGAATGTCAAACCTGCCATGCACCACACCGTGTAATAATATGTTTCACCATCATAATTACTATCTCTCTAGTAGAGTCAATAACAGGTGTAGG
>BQKN01065608.1:0-40860 GCA_022839385.1 Asparagus kiusianus | reverse complement strand
AAATTCCTAACAATAAAAGGATTTTAGTATTTAGGAGATTACAACACAAGCGTAGGTACGTCAAGCGAAATAATCCAAACAAGGAAACCCTCATGTATTTACCTTGTATCTCAAATTGTAAATCCCTAAACACCAAACCCGAAATCTAATATAGGAACAATAATAAAAAGAAGACAACCCATCTCAGGACTTAAAATACTGTGTCATGTCACAACTCACATAAGTGTCATGTCGAGCCTATGTAAGTATAAGTGTCATACTCAAGGTTTAAACTGGTGTCCAACACATGGACTAAAACTAGATGTAGTGGATGTCCAACACATGGGCTGCATATGTAAATTGTCCAACATATGGACTAAGAAATGATTGTCTAACACATGGACTGAACGCGATAAATGTCAAACACATGGACTAAACATAATAATTGTCCAACACATAGACTAAATGAAATATATGATAAGATGTATATACACTACTTTCACACGTGCCTCGGTGTGCTAACCTAGACTCGTGTCTGCAAGTCATCTCAGATGTAGAGATTCAAAATAAACATAAATTTCTAATATTAGATATTCGAGGCGACTCCTCGTTCACATAGAAGTACACAAAAATAGTAAACATGCCCAAACAGTTTTGGTTAAAACAAAACAACCTAAACAGATCCAAATCGAGGAAAACTAGAAATTTCAATGTCAGTCAACTCATGAGTCGACTGGGATCATCGGTCGACTCATTGGTCGACCTAACAGATAGGAAAGAAGAAAGCTAAAAATTTCCCGTTAGTCGACTCATTGGTCGACTCATCAGTCAACTCATAAGTCAACTGATAAATCGACTGATAAGTCGACTGAGCTGCCAGATTTCTAGTTTTCTTGCACATGATGTTTATTTATAAAATCATTATATCCCAAGCATAATATTATATGTTCTAACAAATATGAATCAGTTTAAAACAACAGTTTAATATGTAAAATCATCATCAAAAATCCGAAACATGTATACTCATGGTTTAAACATTTTAAAGACAATAAATCGGAACTTTAATCTCTTATTAAAGTGGCTTCAGATCTAGATCTCTGTATTAAGAATCGTTGGTGAGCTTTTTATAAATTAAAAATTTGATTTCTCGCATCGTATACTATAAAGATCTACTTTTATACACAAAATAATGATTTAGGCTCAATAAATCCGAAATAAAACGTAATAAAATCATACAAATAGTGGGTATAGGGCTGGGCGAGATGTTACTCATCTCTGATGTGCTGCAAAACTCTGAACCCTCGGGGAAACGATCCTCCTTCGACAGCATCACATGGCATGGTAAGAAACTCGAAGTACCTATATCGAGTTAGAAAGAAGGTTTTGGGAATATCCATCTCCCGAACTCGTAAAAAATAACCAAAACAAAGATCAGTCTTTGAGAAATGCTGCACTCCCCGTAGCTGGATGAACAAGTCTTCAATCATTGGTAATGGATACCTGTTACGGATAGTGATTTTGTTCAACTCATAGTAATCGATACAACAATCGCATACTACTGTCCTTCTTCTTCACGAAGAGGACCGATGCTCCCCACGGAGAATGACTCCGACGAATAAATCCATAGGCTAATAACTCATCCAACTAGGTCTGTAGCTTACTCATCTCAGCAGGTGCCATAAGATAGAGTGCTTGGGATATCGGGGCTGTGCTCGGTTATAACTTGATGAAAAACTCAACCTCTCACATAGGAGGTGACCCATGTATGTCCTGAAAGATATCCTGATACTCTGAGATGACTCTAGTCTCGTATAAATCAACATTCTAATCCTGTAGCATCATCTCCTCGATATACGCCAGAAATGACTCCATAAACTGGTTGCCCTGAGAGGTTACTATAATTAACTCAGACCCATCAGACGCTCGCAAATTGATTGTTTTTGCAAAATAGTCAATACTGACGTGGTAGGAAGATAGTCAATCCATACTAAGTGATACAGGTGTGTCTTCTCTTCAAAACATAGCGATCCTCATGAGAGCTTGAGGATAGATGATTCTCATAATAGCATGAGAATAGAGGTGTAAAATAACATAGTGAAACATAGGTTAAAGCGTAGAACGAGACGACGAATCAAAGAATCGAAGCATCCAGTTTTTAGCCTGTGAATCGACTCATAACAATCATGAATCGACTCATCAGGTTGAGTCAACTCATGTCTGTCATAAGTTGATTCATGAAACTCAGTCGTTTGTCACCAGTCTCTGACGAGTCGACTCATCTCAGTCATGAGTCAACTCCTTGTTGGTTTTGTGTTTTGTCTAGTTTTGGATGAGTCGACTCATCTTAATCATGAGTCGACTCGTCGAAGATTTCCTGGTTCGTTTGGGTTTCTGTTTGCACGAATTCCTATTGGGCTTGGGCTTGGTTATTTACCACTTTACCATCCACGTTGTTGCACCTATATAAGGGATTGTTTAGGGTTTCTAATCAAGCAGATGTGATCAAAGGGAGATTCTAATCAAGAGAGATTAGGGTTTAGAGAGAATTGAGAGCTTGTTCTCGATTCTAGTGAGATTGTGAGAGAGGGATTATAATCTTTTCATATTCATAATCTAGAGATGGTATTTTTCTTCGCTACATACTGAATTGCTCTTGTGTTTCTGTCATCCTCTTCTTAATACACCTTTGATAATTCTGCGATCAAAGGTGCTCACACCGTGACTCGTAGCAAGTTGGTACCAAAGTGATCAGATCTTGTGAAGGGGGCATCCTGTGTATGGTCCTGACTCGATCCCAATACAAGAAGCTAGGTGAGATCCTTATTTCATTGGAAGGAGTCCAGAAATTAAGGAAGAAGAAGATGACTAAAGAAGATAGTTCAACAAGGCTAGATCTATTGGAGAAGCAGATGGAGACAATGGGTTCGACCCTCGTGCAACTCGTCAATCTTGTCTAAGACAAAGGAAACAAGGAGGAATCTTCTTCAAAAGACAAGAAGAAACTTGTGGAGTCCGATGGAGAACGTGAGGATTCTGATTCGGATGAGGAGGCCCATATTGTTAAGTCTGTTTCACACCAAGGGGGTAAAGGTTCTTACCAGAATTTAAAGATAGACTTAAAAGTGGAGATTCTTGTTTATAACAGGAGTGTCAACGTTGAGAGGCTTGATGATTGGATCGAGCGGATGGAGACCTATTTCACACTCTACAGATATTAATCAAAGGAGAAGCTCGTGTTCATGACTTTGAAGCTTTCGAGGCATGCTTTCGAGGCATGCATTGACATTGTGGAATAAGTTCAAAGAATTACTTAGAAAGCAATTCTATCCGGTAGGGTTTTTCGAAGAGCGTTGGTACAAGTAGTATGGCTTGTGCTAAAGAGTCAATCAACCGTTCAAGAATACACCATGGAGTTCCAGCAGCAGGCGATGGTCCTCAACATTATGACAAAGGAATATTATGTGTTTATGAAGTATATGACGTAATTGAGCGATTACATCCGGAAGGAGATGAAGTTATTCACGGTGGAATCTATTGCGGAGGCGAGTGTGAAGGCTATTGCCATCGAAGCCAAGAAAAAGAAGAGCGACGAAGCAAAGGGAGATGCAAAGCAAGTTGGAGCTGAGTCTAGTAGTTCTCAATCTAAGGAGGAGAGGAAGAAGGGTGATCCAGGAAAAGCAGGGCTGATTTGTGGTCATTACGAGAAGATAGGGCATGTAGCTAATCGGTGCTGTGAGAAGTATCCTCAAGCCATGAGGGTTGAAGAAGAAAGAGGAGAAAAAGACATACGTGATAGCACATGGTTCGAGGAAGTCCCTGGGATGACAGAGCCTAATAGTAGTCTCAATCTTATGGCAGAAAAACAGTTGATCAATGCACTGTCAGATTTGCGTTCCACGAGTTGTATATTGATGAGGTCACGTATGACGTCGTTCCATTGGATGTTTGTCAGGTTATACTGGGCAATCCGTACTTGTGGGATGGATACGCGATCTATGAAAGGCGGGCTCAAAAGTACACATTCACCAAGGATGGTGAAAAATTCATATTTCGTTCGGCGTCTCTTCTGAGGGAGGCAAACTTGGCGACGGTGACGCGAGTGAAGAGGCTAGTGAATGCAAGAAAGAAGTTTGTCTCGCTGTGCTTTAAACTTCAAGACGAGCCATCGAAAAGGAGTTGCATGTTGGAACAGAAGATGATTGCGATGAGGTGAGGAACGAAGGAGTCGTTTCTAGTTGTACGTTGATATCAGGTTCCTAGCAAGGCCAGGTGGTACAGAAAGGATGAAGGAGCTCGCGAGTTTCCTCAGCTGAAGTTCTAACTTGAATAGGACTTCAAGTTCCTAAAGGGGGGACCCATGGTATGGGTGTATCTTCTCATCGGAACTTAGCGATCCTTATGCAAGCTTGAGGATAGATGATTCTCATAATAGCATGAAAATAGAGGTGTAAAATAATACAGTGGAATGCAGGTTGAAGTGTAGAACGAGATGGCGAATCGAAGAATCAAAGCATCCAATTTTTAGCCCGTGAGGTGACTCATAACAGTTATAAGTCGACTCATCAGGTTGAGTTGACTCATGCATGTCATAAGTCAACTCATGAAACTCAGCCGTTTGTCACCAGTCTTTGACGAGTCGACTCATCTCAATCATGAGTCGACTCATTGCTAGTTTTGTGTTTTGTCCAGTTTCGGACGAGTCGACTCATCTCAGTCGTAAGTCGACTCATCGAAGGTTTCCTAGTTCGTTTGGGTTTCTGTTTGCACGAATTCCTATTGGGTTTGGGCTTGGTTATTTACCACTTTGCCATCCACGTTGTTACACCTATATAAGGGATTGTTTAGGGATTCTAATCAAGCAAATGTGATCAAAGGGAGATTCTAATCAAGAGAGATTATGGTTTAGAGAGAATTGAGAGCTTGTTCTCGATTCTAGTGAGATTTTGAGAGAGGGATTTTAATCTTTTCATACTCATAATCTAGAGAGGGTATTTTCCTTCGCTACATACTGAATTGTTCTTGTGTTTCTGTCATCCTCTTCTCAACCCACCTTTCATAATTCCGCGATCAAAGGTACTGGCACTGTGACTCGTATCACTAAAAATAATATTAAATTCGGACATACGTAATACTATCAGATCTATGAAAAATTCGAACTCATCTAGGCTGATGATACATCTCGTATAGATACTCTCTAATAGGGACACCTCCCCTAGAGGAGTAGAGACTGATAACGGAACATCTAAAGGATGTGCTACAAGTTGAAGCCTATCCACGAAGGCATGAAAGATAAAAGCAATGTGACATTCTTGAATAAGATAAGGTTTGTGTTTGAAAGAAATTCACAAAGAAAGCTCCGCTCGCACCATGATTCACGTGGTACGACTATATAAACTCTACAGGTGAGGGAAAATATATGGGATCTGTCCCTCAGGAATCTCCTAGATAACGCAAATCTAGCCTACTGGCCCTTCAATCCTTGAAATCATAGGCAATGCCTTTATCATCCGCTAGTGGCCGTAACCGTGGCTTTGAGATTATTAGCCCTGACCTCTGTCATGCTTGTTAGGACTCATGTATATGAGCCTACTTTTGAATCTTGTTTTGATGATTTTGCAAACAATTTATAATATGTTTTTCAGTATTTGTTTTATTCCAGGCTAAGTAACTCAAGAGCCACATTTATAACGAAGCTTATTCAATTCAAGTCAGATCCAAGATTTAGCTTCTCATGCATATCAACTTGGTACAACTAGAATATATTTCAAGCTTAATATCCACATAACACACACTTTTGGTTTTAATGTGATTTTGACAATACAATGAGATATTAGTGTATAGACTTAAAATTTACTTTATACAACTTTTGTTTAGTCTATAAATTCATTTGAAAAGGTTTCATATCCTTATTTATCTCATTTGTCCAAAACTAAGAATATTATACACTTATTTTACATGCTTTTGCAAAACTAAGAGATTTTACAAACGGAGAATCACATTTGAAAAATTTCTTTTGAAACATGCTCATTTATATGTTTATAAACTATTCTCCAAATTTTATAATTTTTGGAATTTATTTGATATTTTTAAATATGATTTAAAGTTTAGTTTTCCTATGTAAATCTGGTCTGTGCATGTTTAGTCGACTCATAAGTCGACTCATGAAGTACAATGGAGTTGTGATTTTTCGTCTGCTAAGTCGACTCATATAAGCCGACTCATGAGTCGACTCATGAGTCGACTTATCAGAGAGCCGTTGCACAGTAACAACTAGTTTTCTGTTTTGTGTGTTTGTGGCTTTTTGGTCTTTTTCTTTGGGTTTTAACTGATGTATTGAGATGCTATATATACCCATATGCTCTGAATTCTTGTTTCAACCAAGAAGATTCCTTAATCAAGTTTTAAAAGAGTTTAATTTGTGTTTAAGAGGTGTTTAAGCCTTGTTTCAAGTTTGGTTTGAAGAAGAGTTTGTTTTACAAAGAGAAGCTTGCATCATTTGTTGAGGAGTTCACCCTTAATATCCAAATTATCCTCTCTTTGTAGAGAAGTTTTCCTAACTCAACTTCCTAGCATTTATTTCTTATTAATTTTATTGCTAGTTCTTATTGAGATAGAATTTATTTAAACTCATTTATCAAGCACCCTCATTGATCTTGTTATATCTCATATAATATATTGTTGGGTAGCGGTGTGTGATTTAGTGAGAGTTAGCTTAATTGAGTTCTCGTCAAGTGTAGAGAACAACCATTATTATATTGTTCTTATTGATAGATCACTTGTAATACACTTGTACACCGAGATGAGTGTGTGGTGAGGACGGAGTCGATACCGTGAGGAGTGGCATCGGTGGCCTAGTGAGAGGTGATAATTCCGAGGACTTGAGGGAGTCGATACGTGAGGACCAATACTTGATGTTGTAGCTTTTGTATGTACATTGTGAGATTTTGTGAGAGTTGTCGGTTGACTTGATAACCGAGTGTGTAGAGAAGTTCCGGCTTCCAAACCGGGTGTGTCGTGATAGTGGAGTTCTCCTCAAGGTGAGGAGCGGAGATGTAGATCGTGGGGACCGAAATCCGTGATCATATCTTGTGTTTGAGTTTGTCTTGTGTACTTTTATCTTGTGCTTGTATTTTACATTCTGGCTTATATATCTCTTGCAAGATTTAAATAATCAATAAAGTATTTAATTTGGCATAAAATCAAATTAAATTAGCATAAGACCCTAATCACCCCCCTTCTAGGGTCTAACAATTATTATCAGAGCTTGGTGCTCTTTGATTTAAGGACTAATCGCCTTGAGTTAAAGATCCTAGTCTTTATCTTGCTAATCTTGTTTGTATATTTTTTGGCTTTCTTGCTTCATATATCATGGATATGTTTAATGCACCTAGTCTCGGTTATGCCGCAAATATTGCTCCTAGATTAGATAGTTTCCCTATGCATAATGGTGTATTAGATTTAAGCTATTTACTAGATCTAATGATATTGATATTTGGGAAGTTATCGATTGTGCTTATAGAGTTCCCACTAAGGAGAAATCCAAGTGGAATAATGATAACAAAAGATTATTTACTTTAAACAAATCTTTGTTAGAATTCTTAATCAATGCCTTTGGCTTATCTTTTGCTAACATTCTTGTTTCTTTTGATAGTGCTAACGAGCTTTGGAACATAATAGAAACACATCAAGGTGATTTGGAGGCCATCCGACAAGGGTTTGAAAATCCCGCTTCAAAACATAAAGGAGTCTTATCTTCATGTATGGAACTACTAGGAGATAACCCTAGTGAGGTATGCGAGCTCAACAATGATGATGATATTACTTTTGATGAGCTTGCACATGAATTTGAGAAATTATTGCATGACCATAAAAAATTAAAACATAGCTATATTGTGTTAAAAAGCAAGCATGTTGAAATAAAATCCTCACACGAAACTTTGGCTACCAAGTTTGATTTCATTCCAAATGAAAATATAAATCTTAAAGAATGCAATGAGAAATTAAGATTAGAAAATATTAGAGTGCTTCATGATAAATGTGATATTATGCTTGAGTTAGAGATTAGTAAAAATAACTTAAACACCATGGTAAATGATTGTGCCCATCCTACTTATTGTACTAATGCTTGTATACATATTGATGAGTTGAATCAAACCTGACAACGCATATCTACATTAGACTCAACACTAAACACTTGTATTGCTAACAACAAGAACCTTATGGATATGTGTGCTAAGTTAAATATAAACTCCTCTAAGAATCCTATACACTATATACGCATGTATGACAAAGTTCACAAATGTTCTATTTGTGATCGTAAAGGCCACCTAGCTAAAACTTGTCAAAATGCTCAAAATTTAAACGAGCATATACATGATCATGTACACCATCAAGCTTCTCCATCCCATTCACATGTTCACACACATAATGATCATAAACATGCCCATGTGTATAAATGTAATTTTTATGGTCTTTGGGTCATTTGACCAAGTTTTGTTTTGACTTAAAAAGAATTTCTCGTTTGCAAAATAAATTTCAAGACAAACCTAATTTTCCTAATGAGACACGTGCATAAAAATTTGGTCAACGCAAACTATTTCAAACTCTACATTGTACAAATTGCAATTGTACGGGTCATGTATACAATTTTTGCTTTGACCGTATCCGTGCACAAAACACACCCAAATGGGTTCATAACCCTAGGGCCTTGGATTTAAATGATAGGAGTCATGTCCCAAATTCATTCGGCACCAAAAACACTTGGGTGCCTTTACAAAATTAATTTAAGTTTCTTTTATGATTTTTATTTTGTTTTGTTTTATAATATATATTTCAAACTGTTTTCTTGTGAAAATACTACATACATAAATATCTTTTAAGAAAACTATTTAAATGGTTCTGAGATATGATTGACACGTGGTTTTATAAGCATAATTAAGCATGCACACTTTTTATTTTTAAAATACTACAAACATATTATAGATTATCTTTAAAAACTAATTTTCAGGCTATTAGTCGACTTATTGGTCGACTTATAGGTCGACTTACGGCTACTGCTTTCGGGTCTGGGTTGTTTTCTTATTGGATTCTCTTGGCTTTGGACCTGTTTGACCTAGATACCTTTTGAAGACCTTATCCCAGCCATCCATGTGTTTTTGACCTCATCCTCACCTTTAAAATTCCCTTAGAAGAACCGATCCCCTTCTTCCTCTTCATTTCCGTCAGTCACCTCCCCCATCTGCTCATTCCGTCGTTCCTCCATCTCTGGGCTCAGCAGTGATCTTGTGTCCTCTTGGTCCTCCATTATTAAGGTATACCCCTCTCTATCACTCCTTGTTTTACCCTCTAGAACTTTCATCTAGGGTTCTTTAGACATTTCTAGGGATTTTTTCTCTTAATACGAGTTCATCTTGCTTACACTTGCCTTAATCATGTCCGACATTGTGCCTCAACGTCGTAGGACTTGTAGGGATCAACCTTCATCTTCCAATGCTCCTCCTCCCTCCTCCTCTAATCTTGAATATTATGAAAAATATCTTGAACATGAGGATTTAATCCCCAAATATCGTGAACTATGTCATCTTAAGCCTTTTCCTGGTAAATATGTTAAATTTGATGACTTTGTTCATTTTGGTCTGGAAACTATTTTTAGAAATGCAAATATGGTTGACTTCCTTAGCACTAAGAATAACTTTCCATTTTATCCTCACTTAGTGCATCGTTTCTATTCAAACCTCCGCCTTGTGTCCCCTCATTCCAGAACTCGTACTATTGTCTCTAAAGTTAAAGATACTCGCATCAAATTCTCTACGGATAAATTGTCTGATATCCTTGGTTTGCCTCGTGGAGACAAATTGTTGACGGATGTCACCTATGATAATCCTTCCGTTGAGGCCCTTTTAGTTCTTCCTGGTGAAAGTCTCCCCTTGTCTGGTAAAAATGCCTCCAATCTAGCTAAACTTGTTGGTCGGATCGTATGTTACAATATCATCCCTAAGACAGGGGCATACAATCATTATTCTCATGATCTTACTCATGCCATCTATGCTATTATAGGGAATGTTAATGTTCATTGGGGAAAAGTTCTTTTTGATATCCTGGCATCCGATCCCTCTACCTTTATCCCTTTTGGTTCTCTTCTCACCAAAGTATTCCTCCACTTCGGGGTTGATTTGACTAATGAAATCCACCTTCTAGTTCGTCCTTTTTTTGATAGATCAGTCCTTCGTAGGATGGAGTTACCTGTCTCTTTCCATGAGCTTCATAATCCTCTAGCTCCTGCTCATTCTCCTCATCCTCTTGATTCTGATAGAGAGTTTCCTCCTCCCAGTCATAGCCCTAGAGCTGAGCATCTCCCCTCTCATACCCCTAGATATATTGAGGATCTCTTTGCTCGAATGGAGTCTTATCATGCTGAGGCTGAGTTTTGGCATCATCAGGATCAAGTGATATTTGATATGATATAGGAGTCTCATAGGGATCTCAAGACTAGACTTGACATGTTAGATGATTCTTATACGGATCTTAGGATGAGATTTGCTGAGATTGAATCCACTCAGACAGATATTAGGGAGTCTCAGGATGCTATTAGGAGGGAGCTTGGTGGGATTAGGACTCATCAACATACTGATTTGATGATCTTTTCAGGGCTGTTCAGCGTCCTTATCCTCCATCGGGTCTAGGGCCATCTGCTCCATGAGGACTTTTATCCTTTGGCTCGTGATATGTTCTTTTGATTTATGTTTTGTTGGATGATGTTTTTATCTTTTATGACGTAGTAAAACTCTATGTTGGGATGTTGTTTTTCTTCAACTATGTGGTTTGACTCTTCTGGCTTGCAAATGTAGTGTCTTTTAGTGCTAAATGATGTCTTATGTATATTGCAATATAGTATGTTTGGATGTTTACATTTGCTATCTTATACCTCCTTATTTTTTTTCTAGTTTTAGCAAATGCATGCCTATATAGGATGATTATCTTACCCTCATAATCTTATCTTTTATATATCCTTGTGGCTTTTAAATACGGGGAGCTATCCCTATTTCCTTTTTCTCACTCGTGCTTATAGGTAGGGGGAGTTTTCACTCTCTTTTTTTATCCCCTTTTCGATTGTGACAAAGGGGGAGAATATGTGAGTATTGCTTTGTATCTTCATTGAACTGTACTTATATATATCAAATTGGAAAATTATTTGTCATCATCAAAAAGGGGGAGATTGTCAGGACTCATGTATATGAGCCTACTTTTGAATCTTGTTTTGATGATTTTGCAAACAATTTAAATATGTTTTTCAGTATTTGTTTGGTTCCAGGTTGAGTAACTCAAGAGCCACATTTATAACGAAGTTTATTCAATTCAAGTCAGATCCAAGATTTAGCTTCTCATGCATATCAACTTGGTACAACTTGAATAGGACTTTATACTGTGTGAATATATTTCAAGCTCAATATCCACATAAGACACGCTTTTGGTTTTAATGTGATTTTGACAATATAATGAGATATTAGTGTATAGACTTAAAATTTACTTTATACAACTTTTGTTTAGTCTATAAATTCATTTGAAAAGGTTTCATATCCTTGTTTATCTCATTCGTCCAAAACTAAGAATATTATAAACTCGTTTTACATGCTTTTGCAAAACTAAGAGATTTACAAACGGAGAATCACATTTGGAAAATTTCTTTTGAAATATGCTCATTTATATGTTTATAAACTATTCTCCAAATTTTACAATTTTTGGAATTTATTTGATATTTTTAAACATGGTTTAAAGTTCAGTTTTCATTTGCAAATCTGGTCTGTGCATGTTTAGTCGACTCATAACTCGACTCACGGAGTACAGCGGAGTTGTGATTTTTCGTCGGCTGATTCGACTCATATAAGACGACTCATTAGTCGACTAATAAGTCTACTCATAAGTCGACTTATCAAAGAGCCATTGCATAGTAACGGATCGTTTTCTGTTTTGTGTGTTTGTGGCTTTTTGGTCTTTTTCTTTGGATTTTAGCTGATGTATTGTGAGATGCTATATATACCCATATGCTCTAAATTCTTGATTCAACAAAGAAGATTCCTTAATCAAGTTTTAAAAGAGTTTAGTTTGTGTTTAAGAGGTGTTTAAGCCTTGTTTCAAGTTTGGTTTGATGAAGAGTTTGTTTTACAAAGAGAAGCTTGCATCATTTGTTGAGGAGTTCATCCTCAATATCCAAATCATCCTCTCTTTGTAGAGAAGTTTTCCTAACTCAACTTTCTAGCATTTATTTCTTATTAATTTTATTGCTAGTTCTTATTGAGTTAGAATTTATTTAAACTCATTTATGACACACCCTTATTGAGCTTGTTATATCTCATATAATATATTGTTAGGTAGTGGTGTGTGATTTAGTGAGAGTGAGCTTAATTGAGTTCTCGTCAAGTGTAGAGAACAACCATTATTATTTTATGCTTATTGAGAGATCACTTATAATACACTTGTACACCGAGAGTAGTGTGTGGTGAGGACGGAGTCGATACCGAGAGGAGTGGCGTCGTTGGCCTAGTGAGAGGTGATAATTCCGAGCACTTGAGGGAGTCGATATGTGAGGACCAATACTTGAGGTTGTAGCTTGTGTATGTACATGGTGAGAGTTGTCGGTTGACTTGATAACCGAGTGTGTAGAGAAGTTCCGACTTCCAAACCAGTTGTGTCGTGATAGTGGAGTTCTCCTCAAGGTGAGGAGCGGAGACGTAGGTCGTGTGGACCGAACTCCGTGATCATATCTTGTGTTTGAGTTTGCCTTGTGTACTTTTATCTTATGCTTGTATTTTACATTCTAGCTTATATATCTCTTGCAAGATTTAAATAATCAATAAAGTATTTAATTTGGCATAAAATCTAATTAGATTAGCATAAGACCCTAATCACCCCCCTCTAGGGTCTAACAATGTTGGCCTCCTGTTGTGCGCTACGATAATATTTTGTTCTTGTCCTATCTTGTTACAATTGTAACATATATCTTAAACTTTTTGTTGTTACAGCGTTCTCAAATCATTTTGTACTCCCTTCTTATATTGTCCTTATGCTGGTGGTAAAAATCCTTACTCCGCTACTGGGGTCTTCTAGATCTCGCAATAGGCCCCTTGCCCTTGCCATCGTCACCATACTGGTTTTGATTTCTTCATTAACTACAGGCATATCTCTCTTCTTTAATTGAACTAGCTCTAACAGCTTGTCGAAGGAGTAAATAAAATTCTCCCAAATAAGTGATATTCGCTACTCCTGCTAAAATATGAAGTCGTTACTATCCTTTGCTGCCATTCCTCGGTGATGTCCTCTATGCTGAATGCATTTAACCTCTGGTTTGATACTAAATCGACGTTATGAAATCTTCACATATTCTTTTTTTTTATAGGCTGCACATGAATCTAGTGTGCTCTGAAACTATAATGCTCTTCGTGTCTGACGCCTTTTGTAAAACCCCGTAAATTTGAATAATTTATAATAAATAATGATAAATATGTTATATAGTGAAAAATAACATATCTTGATTTTTGAGTATGATAAAAATTGATTTGAGATCAATTCAATATATATTTATGAAAATATGAGTGCAAATGCATAAAACATGCACAAAGGCCAAAAGAGTAAAAATCTGGGAATACTGATCAGTTATGAATTTCTATGTTTTACATACCGATGTAATCAGAATCTAGAAAAGTATAAAAGACCAACGTTGTAGATATCTTCAACATCTTTCCAACAAACCTTAGATCACTTCATTCCGATGTCAGATAAGAATGTTACAGCCAAAATACCGAAGGTTGTTTTCCTAGTCAGACTAGGTTTCCTGGTTCGGGTCAAACAGGTTTATTTCGGGTTTGCCTCTATAAATACCTGTGTTTTTCATAAAAATTCATTTCTTTTATTATATCTATGAACCCTAGCTGTCACCCACTCCTCTCAAAAACCCTAGAACTTTTTCTTATGAGTTTGGAGAGCTTTGTGAAGCAAAACACCGACACGAGGGCGAGACCATCGACATGTGGTGAGGGAGAATGGGTTGTTTATGCTTGATGATTGCTTGCTTTGTTTCAGAGGCTTACACATGATATTAAGGTAAGATTACTTAGATCCAAATCCATCTCCATAGTTAAATAACTAGTTTAAAAGTTTAAAGTGTGTTTACATGCTTAGATCTTAATCAAATGTGAAAAAGATTAGATTTTTATTGTTCGATCTTAAACAAATGTTAGGTCTACATGTTTTCTTACTGTTTATAAGAAAAACATGATCATGATCATTAGGGTTCTTCAAAATTTCTTTTTTAACTTGTTAATCATGTTCTAATCATGTTTAAACCCTAATTTGATATTTAATTGAGTTTACATGTGGATTAAAGATGAGAAAACCCTAGGTTTGTGATACCTAAGTGTTTAAAATATAATTTGATGAATGTATATCTATTTGAGATGTTTGGAAATCATGCTTATTTTTAATATGTTAAAAGTTCATGCTTAAATTGAAGAATTTGGTTAATTAGGTTGAAAAACCCTAATTAGATTAACACAAGAGTTTGATTTATACTCGAGATAACTTCAGCAAGTTATTATCAAAGTTTAGGTATTGTTATATGTTTTATATATATTTTAGTATGTTTAAACATGATTGAAGGTTTAAATATGGTTTCCTATGCAAATAATCATGCTTTTTATGTTCTGCAGAAAATCTGCTGCACATATATACAGTTTAACTAGAAATTTGAAATAAAAAATGAAATCCAAACTGAACCAAACTAGTTCCAAACGATAGCTATCTAAATCTAGTCTCTAAAATAAAAAAAATTATTCTTAAAAAGAGTTTGTCTAGAGAAAGATATGCTCAATTGACTAATGATATATTCGGCAGAAAACTACAAATGTGCTGATTTGAAATAATTGATATATAACGTGAAAGTTTCTTGATTTTCGCTCTTATTTATTATTTTTGAGAGAGTTTCTCGATCTTGTACTATTATATTACAATGATTAAGTGTTTTTTAACACCTTAGATGATGGTGAACACCAGTTATGGACACACACACCGAGATATGCACACATATACTTAGTTTATGTTGTGTTAACACGCACTGTTGAGATTTCTATTATACGTTATGGATGCTCGGTGTGGATGTTTCCCCAAAATGAGACCGTGGCTGTACCACACTAGGAGTATTAGATGCTTCCTGCAATGAGACCGTGGCTGTACTAATACTCGAAAATGATCAGGGTTTTTTCAAATTTGGCTGATATGTCTATACTCCACTGTACGATCATCTGGATGCATCATCCGGAAATAGGAAGATAAAACCTATTGCCGCAGAACGATTAAGTAAGAGTATTACAATAGTATCGTTATTTTATGTATCTGGAATAGGGAGACAAAATCTATTACCGCAGAGCGATTGAGTAAGAATATTACAAGAGTATCGCTATTGCATAAGGAGATATACACATATATGTATTGCACAAGGAGATGATATAGGTAGACTATGCTTAATAGATAGAGCCTCCACTTCATCTAGCAGCCCTTCCCCTAGAGGCGGATGGAGGTGATCTTGCTATAGCGCTCTGACGATCTTATTATTGTTCTTTTTATTTAAATTATATCTTCTAGGAAGATCAGAGTTTCAGAGATCCGCAGGATGATGGAGTTCTAGCATAGTCGTCATCGCACAGTTTTAGCAGTTGAAGCTCCGCTATATAGTTATGTTCATTATTTAGACATTAGAGTTGTATTCATTTTGTAGAGGCTGAGTGCCTTAGAAAGATTTTATTTGACTCATTGTGTTGAGATGTATTTCAGACTCAGAGATATTTTCATTCTATTTCAGTTAGGCTCATTTGTTGATATACTTCTTCTGTGCATATCTTATTTTATACTACTTCTATTATTTGCCTGTTTTGTATCTTTACCTATTTGTTTTTTCCACTAGAGAGATAGTGATTGTGATGATAAATCATATCATAGCATGGTGTTTGGTGCTTGGCAGGTTTCACAATCCTGGTTTCATCTTGAACTGTAGCCTTGTATGAACTATGGGGTGTCATAGTTGGTGTCAGAGCTCTAGTTCCAGCATCCTTAGGATCATTCCCGTGTCAAATTGTGGAACTAGGATAGAGTTTTCTAGGATTCATGTATAGAGTCCGCTAGGAATTCCTAGAATGAGTGAGGACGATATGTACGTATATCTCAAAATTTCAAATTTTTTTATGACAACTATTTTATGTTGATTTAAAGTATTTTCGTGAATACTATATGTTATGTATATGTATTGTGATACGTTATATATATATGTATATATGTTTGCGATCTCACTTACTGTGATCATAAGCTCTCCTCTCGATATTATAAATGTTGGGACGAGGATACGATCGAGATAAAACTCGTACCCGGAGAGCTGGGTAAGTAGAGCCCGAGCCGCAGCAGGCTCCATAGCATCTGATCGACTTTATGGCACCGTTTGCAGTAAAATTTTGTAGCACTCAAGGAGGGAGAGGCATATCCGTTTTCGCCAACAGTATCACTTTCTGGAGTTCCAGCACCAATTGTACCTGTCATGCCTAAGGAAGAGGCAATAACAATGATTTCATCATAACCACAACCAGCATTAATAGAGCCGTAGAGTAGGAGGCTTGGTTTTGTAAGAATAGGAAGGATATCAGACACTGAGAACACCATAGTGCAGGGCACACTAGATTCATGTGCAACTTATATGTGAAAATTTCTTAACGTAGACTCAGTACCAAACCAGAGGTTAAAAATATTCAGCATAGAGGACATCACCGGGGAATAGCAGCAAAGGATAGCTACGATTTCATAATTTTTTTGAGACAATGAATATCACTTATTTGGAAAAATTTTATTTACTTCTTCGACAAGCAGTTAGAGCTAGTTCAATAAAAGCAGTGAGATATGCCTATAGTTAATTTTGAAATCAAGACTAGAGGAATAAAGAAATGCATGTTAAATGTACCTATAATGACATTCAATTACCAGAAACAGAATTTTTGCATGATGGAAATAACAAGGGTAAGAGACCTATTGTGGGATCTATAGGACCCCAGTAGCGGGGTAAGGATTTTTACCATCATCAACAAAGACATTATAAGAAGATAGCACAATATGATTTAATAGCACCGCAGCAACACATGATTCAGGACACATAATACAATTATAACAAGATCGGATATAGATCGAAGAATTGTCGCAGTACACCAGCAGGAGACCAGCATGACAGAGGTCAGGGTCAATAGTCTTAGGGCCACGGTTACAGCCAGCATCGGAGGATAGATATACTACCGGTTATTCTGAGGATTTAGGGGCCAATAGGCCAGAATTGTGATATTCAGAGTATTCATCAAGGTTAGATGGACTCATACGTTCCACCACCGATAACATAGCAGTCGCTAGCCCACGACAGGGTTTATGTAGTCAAACCGCGTGAGCATAGTGCGAGCGGAGTTTTCATAGTAAATTCTTATCCAACTCGAATCTTGTTTGATTTAGGAACTTCGTATTCTTTCATATTTCATGCCTTCATGTATAGGCTTTAGTTAGTTACACATCCCTTAGATGTTTTGTAATCAGTTTCAACTACTCTAGGGGAGATGTCCCTATAAGAGAGTATATGTAGGAGATGTGTCATCAGTATAGATGAGTTTGAGTTCATCTTTGACCTGGTCATTTTGTAGATGTTAGATTTTGACGTTATTCTTGGTATGAAATGGTTTGTTAGACCCTAGAGGGGGGTGATTAGGGTCTTATGCTAATCTAATCCGATTATATGCCAATTAAAATTAATTAATAAGTTATCCTAGCAAGTATGAAATATAACAACTATATAAGCTAGGATAAGCAATATGCACAAAGTGATATATCCTATATGATGAGATATATATGCAAGGATATATAAACTAACACAAGAAGATATATCCTACCAAAGAGATATACAATATGGTATATGCAAGGATATGTAAACTAAGGGTGATATAAACATAAACAGGATAAACAAGATAGTGGACAATGTGAACAATAGATAATGGCGACAAGAATGATACGAACAATAAGCACAAGTGAGACGCCAAGACAATCACAAACACACAAAGATGATCACGGAGTTCGGACCTTCCGTCCTACGTCTCCGCTCCCCACTCCCGGGGAGAAATCCACTAACACAATCCGGTTTGGAAGCCAGAACTTCTTCTACACACTCGGTTTACAAGTTCACCGAAAACTCTCACACAACAAACACTATGCAATCATACTCTACACCCACTAAGTGTTGGACCTAGCCGTGCCTCCCTCAAGTGCTCGGTTACAACCTCTCTCTAGGCACGTCAACCGACACCACTCCTCTTGGGACGATCCCCGACTCTCACCACACACTCCTCACTCGGTGTACAAGTGTATTACAAAGTGAATCTCACAATAAGCACAAATATAACAAATGATTATTCTCAAAACAAGGTGAGAACTCAATTAAGCACAACTCTTAGTCACAAACCCACAACCCTAAATTATACTATGAATGTAAAAACAATAAGCTCAAAAGGTTGTGTGTCAATAAAGAGATATAAATCAAAACTAAACTCAATGTAGTTCTAGCTAAATAACAATGATAATCAAATATATAAAATAGCTAGAAATAGAGTTTAGAAAACTTCTCAATATATCAAGAGTTGGAGGGAGAATAGTTGAATGCCCAAACACCAATAGATGATCTCCTCAAGCTCTTGTAGAATTGAATCACAAAACCGAAACACTCAAATACTTAAAAGCTTCTTAAAACAAACTTAAACAAACACTAAACAAGTTTAAACCCTTGTTAAAATCTTTTAAACCATTCTCTTGATTAACCTGAAAAGACATCAGCAATGGGGTATATATACCCACTAGAAATCTCAGCAAAAACCCCAAAACAAAAGACTAAAAAGCCCCCAGAAAATTGGCTCAGAAAAGAGCCGTTGGAAGCCAACGGTCAACTTGTCGATCGACCGAAAAATTATTCGGTCGACCGATGGAGCCGTTCGGTCGACCGACGAAAAAGTTCGGTCGACCGCTATTCAGGTCGAAAACAAAAAGAACAAGCTGACATCTTTGATCGACCGGTGCGGTCGACCGATGGAGCTCTCGGTCGACCGGACCGGTCGACCGACAGACTCTCTGTCGCCCAGTGAACATATGAACTCAGGTTCGGTCGATCGGTTCGGTCGACCGAAAACTGACATATTCAAAAAACTGGTTTGCTGATTTTAAAATGCTGTTTAAAAATATCAAATAAATTTCAAAAAATGTAAAACTTTGGGGAATGATTGTAGACATGATAATAAACATGCTACAGCGACTGGTTATCAGAAAGGACCTCCCAAATTAAAATTATCATCATTTTACAAAATAGTCCAAAACATGAAAATATGAGATACTTGAATTTTGATGTTTTGACATAAACTAACTTTTGAAACTTTGTGAAATGTTTTTATAGACTTAGTAAAACATGTATAAACTGATATTGAAGTCTACAAACTAAGAATACAATATTTTCACAAAATTGCATATTCTATGCAATAAATACCAAAACACAATAGTAAATATGAAATATATGATTTCATATTATAAACATGAAAACCCAAAAGTATGTATGTATATATATAAAACTATATATATGCATAGAAACCAAAACTTGTTTATATATATATATAACTATATATATATACGAAGAGACCAATAAATGTGTGTGTATAGATATTAAGCTTGAAGTATTTAACACACATAATATAAATCCTAAACTAAATTACCCAAGCTTGATCTTGATCTTCATTGAGCTCAACTTGGTACACGTTGCGGATGAAGCTAAACTAGGATCTTGAACTTGAATTGTACGATGCTTCACTCCACAATTCCGCCAACCTCCTATTGATATGATCGTGTAGGCTTAATCCATCCAACCTCCAATAACGTTGTTTGTCTACAATAGATAGGAAAACACGAATGCTAGACAAACAACATTAGTGGTAAATTGTTTGTTAAACATCATCAAAATAAGAAGGTCAACAATGGTTATCATCCTACAATATAAGTATCGACTATTTGTCTAAAACGGTACGCTTGTGAGCGTTCGTTGGGATTGTGTAGATAATAGCAACCTCATTGGGTAACCAAAATATGGAGTCATTTCTGGCATACATCGAGGAGGTGATGATATAGGATTGGGGTGTAGATTTGAGCTACACTGGAGTTGTCTTAGAGTATCAAGATGTCTGTCAGGACATACCTATGTTTTCTCCAGTGAGAGAGGTTGTTTCCCTTCATCGAGTTGCAGCAGGCATCGTACCCATATTCCGAGAACCCTATCATATCATATGGCACCCCTTGAGATGAGGGAGCTACAGACTCAGTTAGATGAGTTGTTATATCAGAGTTTCATTATCTGGAGTCATTTTTCATGGGAGCACCGGTCCTCTTCGTGGAGAAGAAGGAGAGTAGCATGTAATTATGTATAGATTATCGTGAGTTGAACAATGTCACTTCTAGGATCATGGATCCACTATCGAGGATTTATGACTTGTTCGACTAGTTGAGGGAGCGTAACATTTCTCGAAGATTAATCTTCGTTCTAGTTAGTTCCAGTTGCGAGTGCGATAAATGGATATTTTCAAAACCGCATTTTCTGACTCGATATGGGTCTTTTGAGTTCTTATCATTCCATTTGGGCTCAATGCACTTGTGGTATTCATGGATTTGATGAACCGAGTTTTCCATCCATGTTAGGACCAGTTCGTAGTCGTTTTATTAACGACATCATTATCTTTTTGAGATCGGAGGCAGAATACTAGTAACATCCTCTATTGGCATTGCGGGCATAGTGGACAGTCGAGATTTGAGGCATCAGTGATATGCTAAATTCAGTAAATACGAGTTTTGGTTATAAGAGATCAGATTTTTTAGGCTACATCATCAGCAGGGGGCATAACAGTGGATCCAATCATTATTGAGGATGTACTTGATTAGGAGGCACTAAGAACCATTACAGAGATTCGTAGTTTTGGTAGGGTATGAGAGAAAGTTCATTCGGGACTTTTTGAATATTTTGATACAACTTAAACAACTTACGAAGAAGGGTGTATAGTTTGCTTTGGACACTGGGTGTCAGGGAGCCTTTGAGACTATTAAGGCTAAATAGACTACAATAACAATTTTGATTTTTTTGAGCAGCGATACAACATTTATCATTTACGTGGACATGTCTTTAGTAGGACTACGAGGTGTTTTGATGTAGACCCGGAGGGTATGGCTTATTTCGCGACAATTGAGGCACATCGTAACAGATATACAGTGCATCCAGGCACAAGGAAAATGTACAAAGATGTGAAAAGACACTTTTAGAGGTGCTTTCAGGATTCATTCAATGTCCAGTTGTGATATTTTGCTATTGTCCACCCACAGACGGATGGACAAACAGAGAGAGTAAACCAAGTGTCGGAAAACATGTAATAAACATGTATTATAGATTTACAGGATAGCTGGGAGGATCGTATCCCATTGATTGAGTTTGCTTATAATATCATTTATCATAGACTATTGGCATGGCACTGTATAAGGCATGGTACGGGAGGTATTATAGATTGTTTATTCATTGGGCAAAATTACAAGAAAGTTTATTGCTTAGAAAGGAGCTTGTGTGGTGGACTACAGGGAAGGTAACAGAGATTTGGGAGCGTATTCTTGTAGCGCATAGTCGTCAGAAGAGTTACGCAGACCAGAGACGATAACCGTTAGAGTTCTAGAATAGGAACTATGTCTTATTGAAAATACCGCCGATGAGTTCAGTGACTCGGTAGATGGGGAAAGTTTACCCCAAGGTATATTGGCCCGTTCATGAGAGTTATACATTTTGGAGCCATATCGTATGGGCTAGGTCTTCTTACATCAATGTTGAGTATACACGATGTTTTCCATGTTTTGACAATTTAGAAGTAATTGCACGACGAGGAGCAGCAGATGGTGATTGATGCACCAGAATTTGAGTTTCAGATAGATTTAACTACCGTAGTGATCACGGGTTGTATTCTTACTAGAGAGGACGAGAGGCTTAGAAAGGAACTAATACCTTAAGTTAAAGTTCAATAGAGACAGAAAAGAGATGAGGTGGCTTCTTGGGAGCGCGAGGAGGATATGCATCGCGACTACCCGTACCTATTCGAGTGCGTAAAATGATTTGGTTATAGCTTATTGATGTTTATGATTTTTAATTTTTCTATATGGTCATATTTATATTTAACGCTAGAATGGGGGTATTAACACTTAGCTCCTAATCATTTGGAATACATGGTATATATATGGGGGTTCATTGTTTGGATTTTTAGCCCGACGTACTAGTTCCATTTAGTTAGGGGTTAAGTGAGAGTATTCACATTTTAGATTGTTAAGCATAAATGTTGCTAGTGATTCATAACTAGAGATTAATGGTACGAGATGTGTACGGCAGGGTTTCCTTGTCTGGATTATCCCCTCTTAGTGCTTTTCTCATATTATTAATTCCTAAGATACGATTGCGGAATTTCGGGGACAAAATTCTTTTAAGGGGGGAAGAATGTAAAACCCCATAAATTTGAATATTTTATGATAAATAATGATAAATATATTATATAGTGAAAATAACATATCTTGATATTTGAGTATGATAATAATTTATTTGAGATCAATTCAATGAATATTTGTGAAAATATGAGTGCAAATGCACAAAACATGCACAAATGCCAAAAGAGTGAAAATCTGGGTATAATAACCAGTTATAAGTTTTTATATTTTTTATACTAATGCAGTCAGAATCTAGAAAAGAATAAGACTAAAGTTATAGATCTCTTCATTAGATTTCCAAAAAATCTTAGATCACCTTATTCCGAAGTCAGATAAGAAAGTTACAGCCAAAATACCGAAGGTTATTTTCCTAGTCAAACTAGGTTTCTTGGTTCGGATCAAACATGTTTGTTTCGGGTTTGCCTCTATAAATACCTATGTTTTTTCATGAAAATTCATTTCTTTTATTATATCTATGAATCCTAGCAGTCACCCACTCCCCACAAAAACTCTAGATCTTTTTCTTATGAGTTTGGAGAGCTTTGTGAAGCAAAACACCGACACGAGAGCGAGATCATCGACGTGTGGTGAGGGAGAACGGGTTGTTTATGCTCGAGGATTTCTTGCTTTGTTTCAGAGGCTTGCACATAATATTATGGCTAGATCACTTACATCCAAACCCAACCCCATAGTTAAATAACTAGTTTAGAAGTTTAAATTGTGTTTACATGCTTAGATCCTAATCAAATGTGAAAAAGATTAGATTTTTGTTGTTAGATCTTAAACAAATGTTAGATCTACATGTTTTCTTACTATTTATAATAGAAATATGATCATGATCATTAGGGTTCTTCAAAATTTCTTTTTTAACTTGTTAATCATGTTCTATTCATGTTTAAACCCTAATTTGACATTTAATTGAGTTTACATGTGGATTAAAGATGAGAAAACCCTAGGTTTATGATACCTAAGTGTTAAAAATATAATTTAATGAATTTATATATTTTTGAGTTTGGAAATTATACTTATTTTTAATATGTTAAAAGGTCATGCTTTAAATTGAATAATTTGGTTAATTAGATTGAAAAACCCTAATTAGATTAACACAAGAGTTTAAGTGTTGTTATATGTTTTATATATGTTTTAGTAAGTTTTAAACATGATTGAAGGTATAAATATGATTTCTTATGTAAATATTCATGCTTGTTATGTTCTGCAGAAAAACTGTTGCACATTTATACTGTTTAAGTAGAAATTTGAAATAACAAATGAAATCCAAACTGAACTAAACTAGTGGTAAATGATAGCTATGTGAATCTAGTTTCCAAAACGAAAAACTATTCCTAAAATGAGTTTGTCTATAGAAAGATATACTCAATTGACTAACGTTATATTCTGCAGAAAACTACAAATGTGCTGATTTGAAATAATTAATATATAACGTGAAAGTTTCTTGAGTTTTGCTCTTGTTTGTTATTTTCAAGAGAGTTTCACAATCTTGTACTATTTTATTATAATGATTAAGTGTTGTTTAACACCTGAGATGATGGTGAACACCAGTTATGGACACGCATACCGAGATATACGCACATACACTTAGTTTATGTTGTGTTAACACGCACAGTTGAGATTTCTGATATATGTTGAATTGATGAAAGTGTGATAACATATAATAAAGTATTGTTCATCAGTTATAGATGTTCGGTGTGGATGTTTCCCCGCAATAAGACCGCGGTTGTACCACACTGGGTGTATTGGATGTTTCCCGCAATGAGACCACGGCTGTACCAATACTTGAAGATGATCGGGGTTTCTTTGGATTTGGCTGATATGTCTATACTCCGCTGTACGATCATCTGGATGCATCTTCTGGAAATAGGAAGATAAAACCTATTACCACAGAACGATTGGGTAAGAGTATTACAATAGTATCATTATTTTATGTATCCGGAATAGGGAGACAAAACGTATTGCCATAGAGCGATTGAGTAATAATATTACAAGAGTATCGCTATTGCACAAAGAGATGTACACATATATGTATTATCAGTTATAGTTACTCCCATGTTAGATTACCCATGAGTAGGGTACATTCTTTGATTTGTGGCATACATGATATGGCCTATGGTGATATTTGAGTTGGATGATATTCTCTTATTATTGTGCCAACTACATGAGAAGTAGTTTGAAATTATGACATTGGTCCTATATGGTTTAGGCTTAGAGTATTTCTTTTAAGTGTTGTTTTAATTCATAGAGTTGGAATTAGTATTTAGGGATCTATAATTTGAGACATATGGTATATATATGAGGGTTTTCATGTTTGGATTATTTCGCTCGACGTACTACATCTCGACTTATAGGTGTCTAAATATTAACTCTATTAGATACGAGGAAAATGATATAGGTAGACTATGCTTAATAGATAGAGCCTCCACTTCATCTAGCAGCCATTCCACTGGGAGCGGATGAAGGTGATCTTGCTGTAGTGCTATGATGCTCTTGTTGTTGTTATTTTTGTTTAAATTGTGTCTTTCAAGCAGACCTGAGTTTCAGAGAGTCGCAGGATGACGGAGTTCTAGCATAGTCACCGTCGCACAGTTTTAGTAGTTCAAGCTCCACTATATAGTTATGTTCATTGTTAAGACTTCAGAGTTGTATTCATTTTGTAAAGGCTGAGTGTCTTAGTGAGATTTTATTTAACTCAATGTGTTGAGATATATTTCAGACTCAGAGATATTTTCATTCTATTTTAGTTTGGCTCATTTGTTGATATACTTCATCTATGCATATCTGATTTTATACTACTTCTATTATTTGCCTGTTTTGTACGTTCACATATTTATTGTTTTCACTAGAGAGATAGTGACTGTGATGGTGAAACATGTCATAGAATGGTGTTTGGCGCTTGACAGGTTTAACAATCCGGGTTTCACCTTAGATTGCAGCCTTGTATGAACCCTGGGGCGTCACACCTTTCTTATTTTAAAGAGCCAAGTCTCCTACTCTACAGCTCTATCAACAACTGGTTGTGGTGATGGTGTAATCATTAGTATTTCCTCTTTAATAGACATAATTAGTACAACTGGTGGTGGCACTCCTGAAAGTGGTTCTATTGGTGGAAACGAAAACACCTCTTGCTCCTCGAGTGTTACAAAATCTTGCTTTAAATGGTGTCATGAAGTCAATCAAATATTGTGGAGCCTGCTGTGACTCGGGGCTCTGCTTACCCAGTTCTCCAGGTACGAGTTTACCTCAACCACATCCTCATCCTGATATTCATAATATCAGTAGGAGAAATTATTTTTTTCATAATAAATGATATCACAATTATATATATACATAACGTATCATAATATGTATTTAGGCAATTACTTTTCAATCAAAGTAAAATAGTTATCATAAAAAAATTCATTAATTTTTTTTGAATATACGTATATAACGTTCTCACTCATTCTAGAAGTTGATGATGGAGTGGCTGAGTAGGAGGCTTGGCTTCGTTTGATAGAGAGGTACCAGAAGTTGAAGGCTCTAGAGTTTCATGATTCGACAGATTCTATTGTCGCACACAAATGGAAGGAAGATGTGAGTAACATCTTGGATATGCTGAATGTTAATTCTGTACAGAAGCATTGGCTAGCAGCTTTCAGCCTTAAAGGCGATGCAGGAGGATGGTATAGACTCAGTTTCACCCAAGAGCATAGGATGTCGGTCTCGTGGGAGACTTTTATATATCTTTTTGATGAGCAGTGTGTTTCGGCTGCAGTGAAAGCCGGAAAGGAGTTAGAGCTGGCTCGGCTAGAGCAGGGGAATATGTCTGTCATGGACTTTGAGAGTAAGTTCATGTCATTGCTTAGATTCACTGGCATGTGGCATACAAAGGAGCGACAGGCTCAGATGTTCCTGATGGGACTTTGTCCAGGGTTGCACCGCTATATAGTATCTCAGAGGTTTTGTTCAGTGCGAGAGGTGGAAGATGCTGCCATGGCTTAGGAGACAGATACAACCATATTCATCAAGGGTAAGGACAATGGTAAATCAGGACAGTCCAAAGAGAAAGGAAAAGGTAAAAGACCATTTGGAGGCTCAGGAGGACCCCATCAGTAGGATAAGGGTCCGCATCATCAAGGTCCCCATAAGAAGGGCCATCAGCAAGACCAGAGAGCGCAACAGCAGTGCTGATTTCAGGAAGCTTGTTACAATTATAATAATATTGGACACAAAGCAGCAGAGTGTCATAGTGCACCCGCAGCAGGCCAGCAGGGTAAGATTCAGCAGCATCAGTAAAACCGTGCTCATGGACGCGGTCAGGGCCAGCAGCTGAGGATTGAGGCACCCCTAGTAGTCCCGAGGATTGAGGGATAGGTTTGAACGGTCCAGGAGACCTAGCAGAGAGAGATAGCACCATTCACTCCAGGTGATGCAGAGAAGTAGACCGGTAGAGTGTATGTAGTTGTTCCTCGTGATCATGGCGCGAGCGGAGCTGTGGTGGAAGGTACGTTCCGTGTGAACTCCTTTCCATCACATATTTTTTTTTATTCTTGCGCTTTGCATTCATTTATCTCCTATGATTTTACGGTTAGATTTTATCTCCTATGATTTTACGGTTAGACTTCAGCTTGTAGCTCAGCCGTTAGATTTCCCTTTATCTGTATCCACTCCGTTGGGAGAGATGTCTCCGTTAGAGAATGTTTGTAGGAGATGCATCGTCAACTTGGACGATTCTGAGTTCGCAATTGATTTGATCGTGTTGCATATGTCTGAATTCGATGTGATTCTTGATATGAATTGGCTATCTTTCTACGATGTGAGTATCGACTATTTTGTGAAAACGGTCAGTTTGCAAGCATTTGATGGGTCTGAGTTAGTGGTAGCTACCTCCAGAGGTAACCAGTTTGCGGAGTTATTTCTGGCATACGTAGAGGATGTGATATTATGGGATCGGGGGTGCAGATTTGAGTGAGATGTGAGTAGTCTCAGAGTACAAGGATGTCTTTTAGGACATACCAGGATTACCTCCAGTGAGAGAGGTTGAGTTTTGCATAGAGTTGCAGCCAGGCACCACACCGATTTCCCGAGCTCCTTACCGTATAACGCCTACTAAGATGAGGGAGCTACAGATCTAGATAGATGAGTTGTTGTCTCAGGGCTTCATTCGACGGAGTCATTCTCCGTGGGGAGCACCGGTCCTCTTTGTGAAGAAGAAGGACGGGAGTATACGATTATGTATAGATTATCACGAGTTGAACAAGATTACTATCCGTAATAGGTACCCATTACTACGGATTGATGACTTGTTTGACCAGTTGCAGGGAGTATAGTGTTTCTCGAAGATAGATCTTCGTTCCGGTTATCATCAGTTGTGAATTTGGGAGATGGATATTCCCAAGACCGCTTTCTTGACTCGATATGGGTCTTTCGAGTTTTTTGTCATGCTATTTGGGCTAACCAATGCATCCGCAATATTCATGGATTTGATGAATCGGGTTTTTCATCCGTACTTGGACCAGTTTGTGATAGTCTTCATCGACGATATTCTTATCTACTTAAGGTCGGAGGCAGAGCACGAGCAACATTTGAGGTTAGCTTTGCAAATATTAAGAGAGCACCAGTTGTATGCTAAATTTAGTAAGTGTGAATTCTGGTTATCAGATGTTAGATTTTTGGGCCATGTCATCAGTCGGGAGGGCATTGTAGTAGATCCGGCTAAGGTAGAAGCTGTACTTGATTAGGAGCCACCGAAGATAGTTACCGAGATTCGTAGCTTCTTAGGCCTGGCAGGCTATTACAGAAAATTCATTCAGGACTTCTCGAGGATTGCCACACACCGCTTACACACCTTACTAAGAAGGGTGTACAGTTTATTTGGAGCATAGAGTGCCAGAAGGCATTTGAGACTTTGAAGACTAAATTGACTTCAGCACTGGTTTTGGTTATTCCTAGCAGTGATAAGACTTTTGTTGTCTATAATAATGCATCCTTATTGGGTCTTGGATGTGTATTGATGCAGACCCAGGAGTTGTAGCTTATGTTTTGAGGCAGTTGAGGACTCATGAGCATAACTACCTTACACATGACTTGGATCTAGCAGTAGTGGTATTTGCACTGAAGGCATGGAGACATTACCTGTATGGAGTACAGTTTGAGCTATTCACGGATCACAAGAGTTTAAAATACCTCTTTTCTCAGAAAAAACATAATCAGAGACATCGTTGATGGATAGAATTTATTAAGGATTATGAATTTGCTATTCAATACCATCCGGGAAAGGCGAATGTGGAAGCAGATGCATTAAGCAGGAAGCGTCGTCGTGGGCTAGCAGCTTTGAGGTGTTCACTTCATCGGGATCTTAATATCCTCCGTCACTTTGATTTTAGGCCAGAGATTGGCAGGAGCCGTGCGTTTTTTGGAGCTTTATCTGTACAGCCATCTTAGAGAGATAGAGTGGTCGAAGCTCAGATAGAGGATTCATGGATTAAAACCAGTAAGGGGGAGATTTTCAAAGAGTCCAAGGATGATTGAACTATAAGGATAGATGGAGGCCTTCAGATGAAGAGCAGAATTGTTATGCCGAACAACTTACAACTAAAGAAGGAACTTTTTGATGAGGCGCGTCATAGAAGATATAAAGTGCATCCAGGCACGATGAAAATGTACAAGGATCTGGAGGCATTTCTGGTGGAGTGGTATGCGCAGAGAGATTTCAGAGTATGTGGCTAAGTACTTAAGCACCTTCCCCAGCAACGACGCTAATAACTTGATGCGGCATAAACATGTACCAAAGATATTACAAGTGCACAACCGTGTCAAGTTATAGTATAAAGAGTATAAAGATATCGATCCACGAGGAAGGTGTTATGTAGGAGAAAATATAAAATTGGTTCTTATGTTGTGTGCTTGACAAATAGCAATGATCACTTCTTAGAAAAAGGTGATTCCCTAAAGGGTTCTAGCCTAAAGGTGAATCAAAGAAAATAAAAATGAACAAAAAGAAAAACTAAACCCAAGAGGGTTCTAGCCTCAAGGTGAATAGTACAAGAAATTAAAATCTAACTATAAAATAAATTGCAAAATCTAAATTATAATAATTAAATACAAAAAAAATTAACTCTATAAGCATGAAATAAATCTAAGGCAAGAGGGTTCTAGCCTCTTGGCTATTTAAACAAGAAAATAAAATCTAATTACAAGCATGAAAATAAATCTAAACTAATAAGCAATAAAAGAGAAATAAAAACAAACATTCAAATTAATCTCCATCTTCATCTTCATCTTCATCATCCAACAAATGGAAGAAGAGGAAAATTTAAAGTGGTAAAAAAGTTATTTTATTAATTATAACAAAAGTTAAAAATTTGAAAGGCCTTCTCAATTAAGAGTGCCCTCCCCTCCAAATAGAGTTATAAAAATTTTCACACTCTCAATCCCTCACACTCTACCCCTATTTATAGTAAACATCGGTGAATGAGAGCCATTGGATTAAAATCTTATCCAAAACAAGCAAATTTCAGCCATTGATCTGTAACAGAACGACGTAGGTATCGATACCAGCATCGATGCTGGTATCGATACGGGTATCGATGTTGGCATCGATGCTGGCATCGATACCCATATGCCTCCTTTTGCAATCTGCTAATTTCCTCTTTCATTTGGCTTTGGCTTTGGGCTTTTGGACTTGGGCTTGGGCTCTTTCATGTATTTGCATATATTCTTCATTAATTCATGAGCTTTGTTAAGAGAAGAGATATTGGGCTTTTTATTTTTGATTAACCTGCAATTAAAGATAAAACCAATTATTAGTGGCATATTTATTCATATAAAATAGATAATGAGGGTATAAAATTGTAATAAAATGTGATTATCATTTTCTTTTAGAGATGTATTTCATGTTGAAGGCTGAGTGCCTTAGTACTGTACTCTATTGACTTTTATATTCAGAGATTTATTACTTTATTTTAAATTATTAGGTATACTTCTTTGTTTCTGATGGAACACGTTTATATTTATTATTGGATCTTCTCTATATGGTATTCCTTGCATTATTTTATTTATGCTATTTTCTTTGTACCTACACTTGATCATTGTTTGACTTCCACTAAAGAGATATTACTATGATGGTAAAACATGTTGTTGCATAGTGTTGGGTGCATGGCAGGTTTGACATCCTTGGGTTTACCTTGGACTTCAGCCTTGTGTTAAACCAGAGGTATCACAGTTGGTATCAAAGCTCTAGTTCTAGCATTCTTAGGTTATCTTGTATCGAGTCGTGGAGCAAGAATAG
Source organism: Asparagus kiusianus (assembly GCA_022839385.1). Lineage (NCBI taxonomy): Eukaryota > Viridiplantae > Streptophyta > Magnoliopsida > Asparagales > Asparagaceae > Asparagus > Asparagus kiusianus. The sequence goes on along the minus strand of BQKN01065608.1, from coordinate 10,004 downwards.
AGTTTCCTAGGATTTATTTATAGAGTCCGCTAGGAATTCTTAGATTGAGTGAGGCCGTAATATGCGTAACTCGAAAATTTTGAGAATTCTTTTTTATGACTACCTTACTTTGATTATAAAGTATTTTAAGGATACTATGTAATATATTTTTCTATTGTTATATATTAAGTTGTTTATGCTCAAGGTCTTATTTACTTTGTCTTATAAGATCTCCTCCTAAAATTACAGATGTCAGTACAAGGTCGTGGTCAAAGAAGGTCTCATGCTCAGGGAACTAGGCAAGTTGAGCCAGAGCTCGAGCTGTAATAGTCTTTGTAGTATCTGATCGATCTCATAGCACCAATTATAGCTAGGCTAGCAACGCTCGAAGAGCAAGTGGCGAATCAGGTTCCACCAGCAACACCACCTCTAGTGGTGCCACAACCAGCAACACCGATGCCTATTGTAGAGGAGTCGCTAGAAGTTACACCACCACCAGCTATTGATAGGGTAGTAGAGAGGCTTATCTTGATAAAGAGCCAAGTGCTTGATATTCGACTTAGGAGTCGAAATACCTAGAACTCTTGAGAGTTGACTAGGTTTTTCTTTCTCCTAAGGCCGAGAGATAACTATGGGAATCGGCCGAAGGGTTGTACCTTGGATTTATTTATGATAAGGTACCAAGGGCTTATCTATGATGATCGATAAGAGTCTGAGGAATAGATCATATGTTGTGCCTTAGGCTTACCTTGATAAAGAGCCAAGGGCTTGACATTCGACTGAGGAGTTGAGCACCTAGGCTCGAGAAAGTCGACTAGGTCTTTCCTTCCCATAAGGCCGAGAGATGATTATGGGAGTCGGCCAAAGGGTTGTGCCTTAGGTTTATTCCTGATAAGGTATTAAGGGCTTGTCCATGATGATCGATGAGAGCCAGAGGAATCGATCATATGTTGTGCCTTAGGCTTACCTTGATAAAGAGCCAAGGGTTTGATATTCAACTAAGGAATCGAGCGCCTAGGCTTGAGAGAGTCGACTAGGTCTTTTCTTCCCCTAAGGCTGAGAGATGACTGTGGTAGTCAACCAAAGGGTTGTGCCTTAGGTTTATTCCTGATAAGGTATCAAGGGCTTGTCCATGATGATCGATGAGAGCCGGAGGAATCAACCATAAGTTGTGTCTTAGGCTTACCTTGATAAAGAACCAAGGGCTTAATATTTGACTGAGGAGTCGTTGTGCCTTCTGCTTATCTTGATAAAGAGCCAAGGGCTTGATATCCGATTGAGGAGTCAATGTGCCTTGGGCTTATCTTGATAAAGAGAAAAGGGCTTGATATCCGACTGAGGAGTCATTGCACCTTGGGCTTATCTTGATAAAGAGCCAAGGGCTTGATATCCGACCGAGGAGTCGTTATGCCTTTGGCCTATCTTAATAAAGAGTCATGGGCTTGATATTCGACATGATGGTCGAGTCACACTATAAGGATCTGACCATTTGTGGTGTCTTAGGCTTACCTAGATAAGAGGCAAGGGCTTGATTAAGGTGCCTAGGTTTTATATGACACCTAGGTCTTTGGCCATAATGTAGCATTGTTCCTTGTGAGATTAGAGTTAATTCATATTTGAATAACATTTTATCAGTTCTGTATTTTACATTGCTATAAAACATATCCTTTGTAGGCATCTGATGCTAAAAAAAGGGTTGAACCACTTGTGATCTTGCTCCGGTTCTACTTCAGGGGTAATTTTACAAAGGGTGAGGCCGCCAGTACAAAACCTCTTTTAGGTGGATTTTGCTTGTTCTCTTAGTAGACAACTTGTTCGTATTGCGAAGATGAGTCAAAGCTCTATTTGCCATCTTATCATCCAAGGTTCCTTATAAGTTTGAATCTGCAGTAAGGCTCTGAAGGCATATGAATGGCACGTCAGCTTTTAGTAAAAAGAACTGCCCATACGCCATGAATTATGTCGGCATTTTCCATGTGAGTGTTGAGGGCACGCATTGTACTCCACTGGACGGTATTGTACTCCCTGAAAATTACGTTAGCTACATGGTACCTTTTATGGTGGAACCTCTCTTGGGGAGGGAATCCACTGGACGGTATTGTACTCCCTGAAAATAACAAACCATGGTGGCTTTCTTGAATGAGCTTCGGAGTACTAGGGGATTAGACCATGCTGTGGATGGAGAACTCTCTCTTATGGGGATCATGCGGGTCGCATTCTTTGACCACCAGAGCCAAGGTAACTTTAGTGGTGAAGGCGTTGGTAGAAGGGCCAAGATCATTCTTCCTGAGAACAATCAGCTGAGAGGCACCAAGCTTTTCCCGCCATCTTATCCCTAATATCTTGGGAGTTCTCCGAATGAAAGTCCATCTACTCCAAGGTGCCTACCACAGACTTAATCATTGCTCCTATACTCATATGAGCTATTGTCAGTGGGAGCTCTAGTGATATTGGATTTGCTCATAACCCTTGGAGGAGGTAGGGTTCTGCTTTGTGATCTAAATCCAGGTTTCTTGGTTGTCCAGAAGATGGAGTTCGACTGGAGTTCGTCTGTGCCGGCGATAAGAAGCATGTGCCGCATGTCCAAGCCAGACTATCACCATATTAGTGTGTCTTCTCTAGGAGGGCTTTTGGGGTACTGGTAGCGGTCCGAACATTTGGTGGATGGTCGCCCAGCAGACGCTCCCCGGAAAGCTATAGGGGCCTTTGAGGGTTATGCCTATATTGGCTCCTCATAGCCATAGACTAATCCTCCTTAGCTTGAGTGATGCAACTCTTGACTTCATTTAGCTTGAATGGTGCAATTCAGATGTTGTTCTTCAAAGTGACTAAAATCATACCCTTTTTCAAAACTTAGCATGTCTTCCTAAAAAAAGAAGAAAGGCCCCACGGTGGGCGCCAAACTATTGATGCTCGATATTAAACAGCTAATTAATCCAGAAGAGGATTGTTATGGGGTGGTGAAGGATGATAGAGGGCTCGTTGCCTTCTCCAGCTTTATGCCTAGTTCTTAAATGAGGCCTGATGTCCACACTGCACAGACATAAATAACTCTTGAGTGGGCGGGGATCGGTTCCCCTGTGGTTCCTTCGACCATTAGTCAGTTGATAAATGTAATGACCATGAAATTTTTGATACTAGTTAAAATAATTTTTTAGTATTTTAAAATATTTAATTATTATTTTTAAAAGAGTATATGTATTTTTCTTAATTTTCTAGAATTTTCTATGATTTGAAGTCCAAAATTTATATTTATTTAAATGATTTTAATATTTATAAATTAACTTAGTACAGTAAAAATTTCTAAAATTAATACGTTGTGTTATTGATACTATTACGTATCATTTTGAATAATACGTTGTATTATTTTTATTATTATGTATTATTTCGTATAATACGTTGTATTATTATTACATATTATTTTGTATAATTTATTGTATTATTAATGTTATGGGATGTCCCCTAATTCTCCACAAACATGAAACCCCGCAAGCCGACACCTTTACCCACTAGGCGGACCGGCTCAGAAGTTATTATTGGTCGACTCAAGGCATCTTGACCCCTCAGCCGAGCCGACGCGATCTGCCGACTCAGAAGACAGTGTTAGACGGTACGAAAATCAGCATTTTAGAGGTTCAACACTCCTCGGAGTCGACCTGAAGGACAGCCGAGCCGTCACTCTCATAGATGAGCCATCATTCCTCAAAGATGACTCGAGAGGAGGACTCAGTCGACCCTTTTCATATCAAAGGATTACTACTCAGCGTTAGCCGGCACTCCTCCCAATAATGATTTAGAATATTGCTTCTCAACATTTTTTAACCTTTGATGATCATCATTATGTCTCCCGTTGCTCATCGACAAGCCTCGTCGGCTGCTGGTTCCCCATATCGCTGAAGTGACCTCCCATCGCTCACCGACAAGCCTCATCAGCTGTTAGTTCCCTATATCACTGAAGTGACCTCCCGTCGTGCACCGACAAGCCTCGTCGACTGCTGGTTCCCTATATCGCTGAAGTGACCTCCCATCGCTCACTGACAAGCGTCGTCGGCTGCTGGTTCCCTTTATAGTTGAAGTGACCTCCCGTCACCTACAAACCGACATGTATAAAGAAAAGGGTGAGTTAACCTCTAGCTCACCCATCACCACCATCTATCACACACTCACGAGGTGACTAATTTGCCCTTGGCATCCTCTATAAATACAAATGCTATTCACCATAAAAAAGGGTTCGTTCGGTTTTTTGCGATAAAAACCGCCATAAAGCACATACTACTCATAGAGAAGAACACACTATTCTTCTTTCACCCCACTCATGTTCACAAACTGACTTTATGGTCGGAGGTACCATGGGGGAACAAGCCTCATCCTCTTACGATTCTTGCGTGTACAGGTCATTCGTCCGTCCCGAGCTCTAAGAACCAGGCGTAAAGTTGAAGTAGGAAGAAGGCCCCCTCAACGACTCAACCCCTCAACGATTCAACCCCTCGATGACTCAACCCCTTGACAACTCAACGACTCTGTAACTTCAATCGACTATGTGATCTCAAATATCGATAATTACTATTATTGCATATTATCTATTGTATTAGTATAACTGGTACGTTTTATTATATAGATAATTTTTCCATAATTTATTTGATTTTAAATGGAAGTAAATATTTTTTTATTTAATTATTCTCATTTAAATTGTACAATATGTGTATTATTACGATTATTGCGTATCAACTGTTCTATTAATACAATTTGTATGTTTTAATTTGTAAATATTTATCCCGTAATTATTTGATTTTTTTAATATAAGTAATTATTTTTATTAATTAAATTTGTTTTATTTACCTAACCCTAACCCTAATTAACTATATACATATCAACCCCCTCCTGTTAACAAAATGCAGCCGCCCCCTATTTTTTTCTCTCTTCTCTCTCTCATCCACCGTCATCACCTCAAACCCGCAGCTCTCTCTCTTCCTCCCCACTCTCATCCAGTCACCATCATCATCGTCGACAGCCACCCCCAAATCTACTCCCTCATCACTGCCAATACCCGCTGCTTCACCATCACCACCTCCCCATCCACACCTCCAGCACAGCGCGTCATCCCCGCTCAACCGCACTACCCAAACCACCACTAGCCACCGCTGTGTTCGCTCCTCCTCACTGCCGCGCTGCTATCTGCTCATCCCTTAATCCCTAAACCCACTACTGCCTCTTTCCATCACCGTCGACAACACCTCTTGCAGCTCTAAGTCGAGCTCCGACAACAGCTCTGTCGTGTTTGCCACTCGCCCCCTGCCCCCTCACAACCTCCTCCACTGCCTCTAACACGTCATTCTCCCCCTACCCCCTTGCGTAGAGTCTGGTGTTAAGGAGTTTCGGTACATGCGACCGTCTTCCTTCTCTGGTGTTGAAGGACCCCTAGCAGCGAAGGAGTTCCTGAAGGTCACTGAGACTATTCTCATAGTGACCCGTATTACCCCTGCTGAATGGATGGATCTTATGGATATTCAGCTCACTGATACCGCTTGGATTTGGTAAGTAGCTGAGAAGACCCATCTGGAGTGGTCAATCCTATGGGAGACGTTCACATAGCACTTCAATAGGAATTACTTTCATCAGACAGCTCGGGACGAACTCTTACGTAGGTTTGTTGAGCTCAAGCAGAGTGGCCGATCAGTTGATGAGTATGAAGCCGAGTTCTCTTCCCTATGTCGATATGATCCCCATCTAGTTACAGATCCTACTATTAGGAGGCATCAGTTCCAGAAGGGTCTGGATAAGTATATCAGGTTTGCTCTGGCTGGTAGAGCACTTGCGACTCATGATGTAGTACTGGTTGCAACGCGTGAGATCGAGAGTGTTCAGAAGGAACCTGAAGACCCACATGTTATTCTGAGCAGGGAACCAGTTGTTCCAGCTAGGAATGTTGAGTGTCCTCCTTAGAGGCAGGAGCAGAATGAGCAGAGGCAGTAGCATTCTCAGCGTCAGCCACCCCCTCAGGTCCACCCCTATCAGTGTCTTAGAGTGCAGTATTATGGCTAGTATTCAGTGAAGTGTACCCATTATGGCTACACTGGGCATACCCAGCAGGAGTGCCACAGGCGTATTCGTCTGTGTTACGCCTATGGATCCCGCGACAATATCAGTCAGGACTGTCCACTGTGATAGCTAGCCCGCTACCCCTACCTTTAGTTCGGGCATCCCTTCCAGGTCCACCTCGACCTACCCCAGCAATACCAACTTAGCACAGACCCTATCCTCGAGCAGGGTCTTTCCTCAACAGCAGCAGGTTTATCAGGAAGCACGAAGGCAGCAACCATCACGTCAGACATTCATGATGACGGTCGTGGAAGCTGAGGCGAACGATCAGGTTATTACCAGTAAGAGTTGTTCATTCTCAGTTTTAGTTGCATATGATTTTTCCTTATTAGTATTACTTGATGGTATTATGATAGGTTTTATTTATAAGTGCTAGCTTAGATGTATTTTCCTCCTCCTGTAATAGGCAAGGTCATTGTTTCTTCCGTTCTTGCTTTATCTCTATTTGACTCGAGTGGCTTCCCGTTATTTCTTATCTCGTCGATTTGCGAGTACTCAGGCTCATTCCATATCTTTGTCCTTGGATTTAATTCCGTGGATGGAATTTGTTTTAAGGGGGTAGGATGTAATGACAGTGAAATTTTTAACACTAGTTAAAATAATTTTTTGGTATTTTAAAATATTTAATTATTATTTTTAAAAGAGTATCTATATTTTTCTCGATTCTCTAGAATTTTTTACAATTTCAAAGTCTAAATTTTATATTTATTTAAATGGTTTTGATATTTATAAATTAACTTAGTGCAGTAAAAATTTTTAGAATTAATTTCTTATGTTATCAATACTATTACGTATCAATTTAAATAATACGTTTTATTATTATTATATATTATTTTGTATAATTTATTGTATTATTACTATTATTGCATATTATCTGTTGTATTAGCATAACTGGTACGTTTTATTGTATAGATAATTTTCCCATAAATATTTGATTTTAAATGGAAGTAAATATATTTTTTATTTAATTATTCTTGTTTAAATTGTATAATATGTGTATTATTATAATTATTGCGTATCAACTGTTGTATTAATACAACTAGTACATTTTAATTTGTAAATATTTATCCCGTAATTATTTGATTTTTTGAATATAAGTCATTATTTTTATTAATTAAATTCATTTTATTTACCTAACCCTAACCCTAATTAACTATATATATTTATATATCAACCCCTCCTATTCATGAAATGCAGGCACCCCCTAATTTTTTCTCTTCTCTCTGTCATCCGCCGTCATCACCTCAAACCCGCAACTCTCTCTCTTCCTCCCCGCTCTCATCCAGCCGCCATCATCACCACTGACAACCACCTCCAAATCTCCTCTGTCATCACCGCCAACACCCACTGCCTAATCATCACCGCCTCCCCATCCACGCCTCCAGCATAGCGCGTCATCCCCGCTCAACCGCACCACCCAAACCACCACTAACCGCCACCACGTTCGCTCCTCCTCGTTGTCGTGCCGCTATCCGCTCCTCCTTAACCCCTGAACCCGTCGTTGCCTCTTTACACCGCCGCCAACAACCCCTCTTCCAGCTCTAAGCTGAGCTCCGACAGTAGCTCCACCGCCTCTCAGATCTGAACCGCCGCCGCTCACCTCCTTCCCCCTCACAGCCTCCTCCATCGCCTCCAGCACCCAAGATTGCCGTCAGCCTCCGTCCAACTCTAGCAACAATGCCCAACCTCGCGTCACCTCTACCGAGCCACCCTTGACCCATGCCCAGATTCTTGAGCACCTCCTCACCGCGTTCCCCAGCGCCAAATCCGATCCGCACCATCGACATCGATTCATTCGACGTACCCGAGGCAAGATCCCTTCCGATCTCGTGTTCATTGTCTATGTTAATTTTATTCTGTATATTAGTTATGTTAGATGATGCATATAGTTTATGAATAACGCCTATTTGGTTAGTTGATTGCTAGATTATTTTATACTATGTTCACGATGAAAGTTATTTCAATTATTATGGTGTTTGAGATATTAGTCTCTATCGTTAGTAATTATCTTTCAGTAATGTAGGTGTTAATATTATTTTATTAATGAACTATTTTGTTTATATAACGTGTCATAATAATAGGAAAAAAGAGAAAAAAATAAGTATTTCAAGAACAAGAATATTTTAAGTATTAATTTAGAGTGATTATTATAAATTAAAAGGAATTTATTGTGAAAAGAATTATTTTAGGAAAATTATAATACTTTAAGTTAAATTATTTTTAGAAAAGATTATTTCTGGATAAAATTAATTTATAATCTTGTGTTTGGTGGTTGTAGACTACGACATTTCATGTGTAAAACAATTACGAATTTCAATTTTCTTTTTGGACCGTAGTTATATTAGATGCACATAAACCTACAAAGACTAATATTAATGCTCATTGTGCTTCTCATAAGGCTTGTTCATCACATACACATTCACATGCCCATTCTCATAAAGTTCATCATAAGCATGCTAATGTGTATCATTGTGATTTTTGTGGTAGAGTTGATCACTTAGCTAAATTTTGTTTGATTTGACAAAAGTTTCAAAATCACAAAATATTTCAAGTAGACCAACATTGTTTCAAAATGTTTCTCATTTGTAAAATAAATTTATAAGACCATCTATTTTTACAAATGAATCTCGTGCACAACCGTTTTGGTCAACATAAGCAAATATTTCATTTCCATTGTACTTATTGCAATCGGAACGGTCATTTGAGTAATTATTGTTATGACCGTGTCCAAACACCACATGTGCCCAAACGGGTTCATAACCCTAGGGCTTTGAGCTTAAATGATAGGGTCATGTCCCTAACCAATCCGGCACCAAGAATGCTTGGGTGCCAAAAATTTTTTAAACCAAGAATTTTATTATTTTTTATTTTTCATGTCTTAGTCTTGAAAAACGTGTTTTGAAAAAAAAAATTGAATAAGAAAACAATTGTTCTTTGATCAATTCTTTTGTTTCCATGATTACTAGTTTTGATTTTTCATGAGAGGTTTATATTTATGTAACCCCCGAGTTTATTGGGTGTTTATTCCCAAATCATGTTTACCGGATTCTAGATTGATTATATGGGTTGGAACAAGCTTAAGTGCTTGATATATTATTGCCTCTCTTGAAATTCTTTTGTCAAAAATTTTGTTTTGATTTGTTGCTTTGAATTCATTATTTTTCTGTAAAAATCCTGATAATTAATGAATAAAATAATTAATGTGTGATAAATTATGATATGTGGATATTTAGTATGATAAATATCATTGAATGGTATATGAGTATAATACCAAGTGTTTTGAGTATGAACGAGTTCATACATGAGAGAGAAAAGAGTTGAAACATGCATAAATGGCCAAACATATGGAAGCTAGAAATCCCAGTTCGGTCGACCGCCGCGGTCGACCGTAGCCCGGTCGACCGTCACAGTCGACCGTGATACCTACAGTTAGTTTTTCTCTTGTTTTGAGTTGGTTTCGGATTTCTAAACCTATATCCGTTTTCCCCTGATATATATATATATATATATATATATATGAGTTTTTTCACGTTTTCTTAGGTTTTCTAAGAACCCTAACAGCCACCAAAACCCCTCCTAAACCCTAGTTTGATTTCTTGGAGAAGATTGAAGTCTTTCAAGTGGATTTTCGGGTGATTCTTGGCTTTTGGAGTAGAGATCTTTTTTAACCTTGCTTCTAACACGTTTTCCTACAACCCCGGGCGAGTATCATCTCTGCTAATCCCCCTCCTAGTTTTCAAAACGTTTTTAAAGAGTTTTAAACATGTTTTGTAGAGCCTAAATGACTAGTTTATGAATAAAGTCAATCTCTTTTGTATTATATGTATAAAGATTAAGTCTTTTCATACTAAAAAGGTTGAGAACGTTTTTACAGATGTAATTTAGATCTGTTGATGATTTTAAAACATGGTTAATCTAAAGAAAGA
>BQKN01065605.1:0-12110 GCA_022839385.1 Asparagus kiusianus | reverse complement strand
CCCCAAATTTTCGTTTCAGATTTTATCCAATTTTAAATCCTTCTAAACAGCAGTCAATATTGGAGTAATTACTTATTGTTTGATTAATCCCAACATAATAGTTATTTTTCCAGAGTCAATTTAAGATTTTTACTCTTAAATGAGAAGTTTCCACCTTTGACTAATTTCTAGCAGATATTTGTACTGCAGTTCGATTCATCAATGGCAGCCTTTCAGTTATCTGGATCCGTAGTCACTGGAAAAGTCCCTTCTTTCGATGGGCTTCGCCTCTCTAAACCCACATTTGCCGCCCCCTCATCAGTTGGAGCTTCTGGGCTCGGCGTCGTGCAGAGGTCCTACAGGGGTTTTGTTGTCAAGGCTGCCACTGTTGTTTCCCCCAAGGTATACATCTAACTTGTGTCTGTTTTTTCAAATATGAAGGTTTTATTATTATTATTTAGTATCAATTGGTTCTTGTTGGTACTCATTAAACGGTAGGATAAGCAATGAGTGCATTCATAGGGGTTAGAGTTGCTAGTGCTGCTAGTGAGGATAGAAAACGAGAATCGATTGATACCGTTTGGTCATGTACGACAGACACATTTAATGAACCTGTTGGGAAAAATGATAATATTATAGTGAACAAGGTAAAGAGAGATAGGGGTAGACCTAAAAGAACTTAGATAAAATCAATTAAGAAGGATATGATAATAGTTACTTAACGGAGGAAATGACCCATAATAGAGTTATATGGAAGAATATGATTCATGTAATGACCGCCTATATTTGGGGCAACTCTTTGTTATTTTTGTTGTTTCATCAACTGATTCATGGAGTAATTTAAAGGGGTATTCTTGTTGAAATTTGGAAGTTATAAAAGTATATTGGAACCTTAGCATGGAGAACGATTCGAAGGCAAATATGCAAAATTTATGTTCTAAAGGCTATTATAGAGACCCATTGCATTGTGGATGATAAGTAGAATCTTTTAGGGAATTATATTGATATCTTAATGATTTTACGAGCGGAAGGTGTGAATTTTCATGCATATAAATTGCAATATGGTAATTAACTTTCCATATCGTATGTTAGACTGGTTGAAAATGGTATTTACTAGAAGTAACATTTAATAATAATGAAGAATCTAAAAGTACTGCGTGAGATGTTCATGTTAATTTTTATGAGCTTATGAATCAATTGAACTAGAGTATATTTCAAGCAAGGATTGTGTTAATACAGTGCGAGTATAATAGGATTTTGACTGAATGTCATGCGTTACATTCATGGGGTTTATGAACTATGTGCAGTACACCTCCGTCAAGCCTTTGGGTGATAGAGTACTTATAAAAATAAAGACTTCTGAAGAAAAGACTCAGGGCGGAATTTTACTTCCGACCACTGCACAGACTAAGCCTCAGGCAGGTGAGGTTGTTGCTATTGGGGAAGGCAAAACCATTGGAAAGGCCAAAGTTGACATCAGTCTTGAGGTAGCTCTTTTGAATCTCTGGTACTATGGTTTTATGGCTATTATAATTGTTTTGGGTTATTTCTCATATATCTGCTAAGATGCTGTTTCAATTAGATTAAAAGATCAATCTTTACTTGGTTATATTTGAACTGATAAAAACTAACTTTTTATACGCAGACTGGAAAACAAGTGGTGTATTCTAAGTATACAGGGACGGAACTGGAATTTAATGGAGCTAATCATCTTATTTTGAAGGAGGATGATGTTGTAGGGGTTCTTGAAACAGAAGATGTTAAGGATCTCAAGCCTCTAAACGACCGGGTCCTTATCAAGGTTAAATTTCTATCCTTACAATTATGTTTGCAATTATGTAAGCAGTATTCCTTGTGTGTTATTGTTTAGTACTACTTTTCCTCAGCTTCTGCCTGTAGAGGATCTTTTAGATTGTCAGCTTTGCTGAAACTTCCAACTTAGTTTGTCACTAGAATGAGAAGAATTGTGTGATAGATGTTAGGACATATTTGATAATTGAAATGTAATAGTTGCCCAATGTTGGAAACATGATAAGAGGCAAACATGAGTTTTAATTGACATGGTTGATAATCTGTCAAACCTTAATTTCCTTATGTTCCTGCGACTGAATTATGTCATCGTGCACTCCATCTTGACAGAAATTAGCTGTAAGTTTTCTTTCTGATAACTATCCTGGACATGTTCTTAGTTGGACTACGTTAGTTTGACATCCGATCTGTAAAGGCCTGCGTGCTGTGATATGATTTGTGTTCCTTAATTATGTTAGTGACTGCTTTAATTGTATTGATTACAAATGTAAGATACGGTAAGAGAGTACATTATTTTATCACAACACATGGTTCAAGTTTGATGCGCCCAATGCCAAAATGCTAGCTTGCAGCAATATGGTGTGATGACAATGAGTATGCTTTAGAAATTCTGTGACATACAATGACAATAAAAAATCAATGTTGACTACTGATGATATGTTGCATCTCTGAATTGATCTCCAGCTGCATTATGGTTTTGCCAAAGATCATTGAGGGAAGATTGTATAAAACATAGTAGTCTCAGGAATTCCAGAAACTACCACTTGCGGGATTTTCGGTTTCGTAATTAGGAATCACTGGATTCCTGGTCAGTGTTCACGTGCAAATTCTTGTTACTCTAATTTATATATAAATAATGTTGTTGTATAAAACAAACTGCACATGTAAGCAAAGTCCATGTGCCCGCTGATAGTTCTTGTGGGTGCCAAATAATAGTCATAGAATGTACCAACTTATTCCACCAAGTGAAGCAATCCATCAGATTACAGATTACTGGTTTCTTAAAAATCTATTTGACCATTAATCTTACAAATAATTAAGCTGACTTGGAATCTGAAATTAACTTCCAAGGCTAGCCTTCGGTCATAAAATTAGATCTTCGCATCCATTTTGTGTTTCAGGTTGCTGAAGCTGAGCAGAAAACCGCTGGAGGTTTGCTTTTAACCGAAGCTACCAAGGAAAAACCCTCCATTGGAACGGTAAGATTGCCTTTCCTTCCTTCAACAACAACGATGCCATAACTTTGGAGTTCAAAAACTTATGTGGAAAATCCAGGAAGAGCCCAGTTCCAGTTGCCCTGGTATTCATTTTCGCAAGTGTTAATTGTTAATAGGCCCCCTTGAGTTCTTTTGTTGTGGATAGACTCCATGTACTCTCGCCCAATTTGCAGATAGATCCCTCAAGGGAAATGTTTTGGACTCTTTTACCCTCAAGTCTATTTGTCAAAAATTAATTTTGTCTCTGAGGGTGAAAAGGGGAGGGAATTCCATTCATGGGTCTATTTGCAACAATTTCACTACATGGGATTCTGTATGCAACCAGGCAATAGTACAGGGGTGTATTTGCACTTAATCGTTTCCAAAACCTAGAGCCTTCAGATAAGGAAAAGCGTATAAATGCAAGTGACACATTTGATATGATGATTGATTCTTTTTTTATATTTTGCTGTTTCGAATCAGGTCGTTGCGGTTGGACCTGGAACATTGGATGAGGAGGGCAACAGAAAACCGCTGACCATCGCAGCAGGCAGCACTGTTCTCTACTCCAAGTATGCGGGGAATGAGTTCAAGAGTGCTGATGGTTCCGACTACATTGCCCTTAGAGCTTCGGATGTCATGGCTGTTCTCTCCTAGAACTACATAGCATTGCTTTATAGTTTTGAGCATTGCTTTATAGTTTTGTTTTGGAGAATGCATGAACTCTTTTGAAGATTTTGCCGTTTAGGGCAGAGGCAAAAAGAGGCCATTGCAGCTTTTTTGTAGTTTGGTTCGGTGACTGTGCGTTATCTAAGATATTTCAGTTTTGAGTGGTCATTACTTTTCTACAGCTCGAGTCCCAGCATAATGTATTGCCTGAAGTAGTTTAGGTTCTTGGCTGTTTCGTAATTTTCCGGTTTCCCATTTCTTAAAAGACTTTTCATCTTGGTTTCAAGGTTTCTGCACTAAATATCTATGATTTTGTGTGGGAACGTCGGTGAGTGAAAAATCATTCGCATCTACTGCAGACGTTGTTGGGTTTGTGGCTTCTATCTCAAGCCATTTTGTTAAGAGTCTTTTTTTTCCAGTTAAATACAGGACAAAAGGTAATTTATTGCACATAGTTCTTATGAAACTATGTGACGCTTCAATCCCATAAGGAAAAATGGTTCCCAGCTGTAATTAACTCTTAATTTATTTAAACTGAATATGACTGGAAGATTGAGCAAGACTGAGCAGAGGCTGATGAAACATAGACTGGCGCAGAAACTACCAAGGCCTAAAAAAACACATACACGTTGAGAAGCCAACATAGACTAGCGAAGAAGCTACTCAGACAAAAAATCACATACATATAATGAGAACCCAGCTTGATGAACAATGCTAAACCAGAAAACACTCCCTTTTATATATGTTGAGAGCCCAACTTGATGAACAATGCTCACGTAAACCAGAAAACATTCCCTTTATAACAAACTTAGAACTCATCATCATCAGTACTCTAACCTGTGTTACTAGAGCCTACAGTTATATAATGATATACTTTCACCTAAAGCGTTTTATATTTAGCACTACCTGATTTCTGTGGTTACAACAAAACATCTTGAATACAGTGATCCAGACCTCTCCCCGAAACCTCTATTTCATTCGCCAATGAAATGATGCAGCTGTTGAACCTCTGCTGCTGACAGTATCTTGATGCTCTGAACACAAGTCACAAACTCCCTACGCGCACATAATACAGGACAAATATCATGAACATCAAAAATAAAAAACTATATAAAGTTCATTAAATTTAGATGTGAACTTACTCCCAAGGGTCATCTCCAACCAGCAGAATATCGTTCTCATGATCTACGTACACTAGTTTCCAATCGGTTCTATGAGGGTCTTCGAGTTGCCCTCCAACCGGTTCTATCGGTTCTCATGATCTACGTCAAGCTAGGTCTTGACGTAGGTCATCATAGCCTTTATAACGGGTGACATCGATGGATCTTCCAACAGATCCACGCTTTTGAACCTATGAAATGCAAAGAAGGATTCAACCTTTGTAATCATAACCTGCCATTTATCTAACATTTACATGCACAAATATATCCATAGTCTTGCAACGAGCTCAGAAGAAACCTCATGTCAGCTAGGGTTTTGTTTTTATTCTTGGGTCAATTGTACATAGTATCGTTGTTTTGAATTTAATACCCTTGTAGTTTTGTTGTCACAGATAGATACCCCGGGTTGCAATTCTTTTTACTTTTTTACCCTTGAGAAAGAGTAAATTGTTTTCTGACAAATAGACCCCTGAGAGTAAAAGAGTGACAGCATTTTCACTAAGGGGTTCTTTCTGCAAAAATATAACGAGAGAGGTAGTACGTTCAAAACATCAATTCTGAAGGTGGTTTTTCTTTCTTTTCCTCTTGAATAGTTAGCACAGTAATATTAGGTGACCTAACCACATATCTAGCTTTGAACTCATCATCCTTTTAATATAAATGTAAAAATGCTCGTCTGGGGAGGAATCAATAATATGCTTAATACAAATATATCGTTCAAAATGTGCCATACCTTAGTATACGTCCTCATCCGCTGCGGTTGGTTACCCCAAATCCCTCGACCCAAAATCCCATTCTCATTAATGCCAGCATCATTCGAACACCTAGGCCTAAATGCCATATCAGCAACCCCAAATGATTGAGAACTAATCGCTGCAGTAGAAATCTCAGTCTCAACCTCCCTTTGATTTCCAAAACTAGATTCAAATCCCCTTGACATCATCACCTCAGGCAACAAACCATCGTTATTACTAACTCCGCCAATTTGATCATCATTATCTACAGAAACAGGAGGAAAGGGATAGCAGACATTTGCACTGCCATCCAAACAAAATGAGGTTGCAGATGAAGCATCCAATTGATCAGACTCTCTTCTTTCGTGTTGTTTAAGTCTAGATTCTGGTTTGGTTCGGATTTCTTGAAGAAGACTGTCCATTGGGGGAAGGGCTTCTTCTTCCTGAATTCAAGGAGAAACTGATGTTGAACATGAAGGGGCATCAGGTTCTGTGATATTTGAATGAGCTCGAGCTAGTATCTGAGATTTCTGATGACACATTAAGTTATTTGCTGGAATTTGATTACATATTTGAGACTGTGTTTGAGGAATGAATTCAGAGGGAGGCTGTTGCTGTTGTAGCATCTGAAGTAATTGCAATTGAAGCTGCTGCTGCTGCTGAAATTGAAAAACTTGAGGCGATATTGGTTGAGATGATGGTTGTTGAAGCTGATTTCCAGGCTCTGAAAACACAGGCATTTGCAAGTTCTGATTTTGTAACTGGTTCAGAGATGGAATTTGATTATTTGAAGGTTTCGGTTGCTTAAAGTTCCATCAATCCTTCACTAAGAGCTCTCTGTAAATGCTGTTGCTGCTGCTGTTGCTGTTGCGGTAAATGAACAGAGTTTTGTTGTTGTTGATGATGCTGTGGATTTTGCTGCTGCTGCTGCTGCTGCTGCTTATTCCAGGAAATGGGTAATTGCTGAAACTGATCCAATTGTTTAATTTGTTGTTTTGGAGGGAACTGGAGGCTTGGGAAAAGGGAGGAATGGGATTGAAAATTTAGGACTTTGGATGTGCTATCATTACTGAGACTATCTTGGGAAATAGAAGGGATGAATGAGGGTTGAGATGCTGAGGGGATTAGCTGAGGGTTTTGTTGCATAGCCATTCCATTGAACAAGGCTTAGGCCTGGAAAGACTGAGCTTTGAGGGCTTTTCATGCTGAAATCATCGTTGAGCCATGGCATTGCCCTTTTAAATGCATTATCAACATCAGAGTCATCATCTGCAAATTCACACAGTTCGGTACTAAGTTATGATGTTGAAATTAAGAACTTGCGATATAAGGATATAGAAATGTTATTAATGTGTAGTAATATTTGTACGAGAACTTGAAAGGAATTCTTAAAGACTGAACGTACGAAGGATGCTTAATAGAACAGTCCTTTGGAATAAAGATTGTTTGCATAGAAAATAATGAATATTATTTAAAAAACAGATGCACCAAGAAGGAAATTAGATACTGCATAATCCCTTTAAAAAAAAGAAATAAAGATAAAAAAGATGGTGCTTAATCCTTTAATAGACCTTAGGAAAAATATACGACACCAATATTGTAACTCAATATTATGAATTTCAAATATTCTAAATAAGCACAAGGCAATTTTTCATTTGGATAAGAGCTTTCCATAGTAAAATCCTACCACATCTTTGCTAAGCTTACATTTTATTATCTACCTACCATCCAAGTTTAGCTTATAGATAAGAACTTCTCAACCAATTAAAAACATCAAACTCATAATTCAATTCCTTAGGTTATCTGACCTTACAAAAATCAAAATGCACATGCACCGCCCCTTCACTTACTAACTAGCAGAACACTGGTGTCATGTAACAAATTAAAACAATATTCAACTAGTTTTCGCAGAACCTATTGAAAAGTTCAAATTCACAGTCCAATTTTTTATTCTCTCTGACCTGCAGAAATCAAATTGCACATGCCATGCCCGTTCACTTGTTTTTTAGCAGAAATTTGGAGCATATGAATATAATTACAGAAACAAAGGGCTATTGTTGGCAACCACCAAAAGAAAACCCAGTTAAGCTATATCTCAAACAGAATTTTAAAATTATATAACTATTGTAATGGGAGGTCCTTAGTGATAGTTTCAAAATAAGTATACCTGGAATCCCTGGTTGTTTAGGGAACTTTGGTCTGAAAAAAGAAGGGGGCGCATATATAAAAAGGAGTTGTCACAGGTTCAATCTCCCATAGTGATACTCTTGTTCTTCTTTCAGTAGCTGTCGATTCATCCCAGCCAACCTAATTAACATGAGGACCATGAGGACTATAAATGGTTCATCAATGACTATACTTCAGATAATATTGCTTCTGAACTGAACTAAGTCTATAATTAAAGCTGTAAGTTCTTATAGGGGAAATGTATCAGAGATATATTGAATGTTTTGGCATATCCTTCATCCCAGGTTTGTCGAGCTCTACAGATAAATAGGCACAAATTGAAGCTCCTCCTCAAAAACTCCATTTTCTGATAAAGTTATCCTTTTTTCTTTTTTCTTTTTTTTCATATTCTGGATGTGATTTATTCATGATTCTATGGTGATAAGGAATAAAAAAGTACTAACGTCATAAATGGACAGCATTTTCTTTTTTCTTTTTTCCTTTTTTCCATAATCTGAATGTGGTTTACTCATGATTCTATGGTGATAAGGAATGTAAAAGTACTAACGTCATAAATGGACAGCCATTAACTTATATGCAAGTGTTGGAATATTATACTATGTCTCCATTATAATTCTAAGAACATTGTTTGTACAATGGTAAAAGCCACTATTATATCCATACCTGCAGATTACGCCACTGTGAATTTTTCCACCGAACATGATCCAAATCATTGATGCCAGTGATTGTTCCCATGTATCTACGTACTCCAGACTCCTCGGTCTCAAACATCATCCTGAATCTCATACCGAGAGAGACTTGGGTGTACATTGACTTGTTGTATTTGGCCAAAGGAACAACAAATTCTGATGGGCTTGTTCTATTTAACAACACAAGTACTTCAATAAGCTGAACTATAACCAACAGTTTCATTGCGCATAATGCTTTTAAAGAAGGATTAACTACAAATAGCACCCTTATACTATCGCCAAATTGAACTTACTACCCTTGTAGTTCTATTGTTGTAGATAGACCACCTGAGTGAAAGAAATTTGACCCTCCAGGGGGGTCTATCTGCTATAATAGATTTTCACTCAGGGGTCTACCTGCAACTAGGTTACTCGAACACGACGTTTTTGGGTGCCATGTCCGTGTCTGACATGTGTCGGACACGGATTCTCCACGGACACACCATGGACACATGTGATTCAAGGCCAAACCCAATTTCCCCATTACTTACACTCTAAACTAGCTTCTTTGGTAATATTGGGTTCAAAACCAATCGGTTCTCAAACCTGAAAACTGATACCCATTACTTAGACATTTGAAAAATACCCATCATAATATATCATACGATCTTATCTAAACTTTTGTTGTTAAATATTATTCTCAGTCTGATTAAACCTGTGTCCCCGTATCCTACATTGTACAAATTTGCCGTGTTCCATGTCTGTGTCCGCACCCATATCCGTGCTACCTAGATCTGCAATGATACACCTCTTTCCAAGAGCCTATCCCCAATTAACCCTTTAAAGAATACAAGTTCATACCTCGGGTTATAAAAGATAGTAAATGGGCTGTTATTTGCAGCAGCATGAGCAGCGGCAGCAAGGATTCCAATACGCATGCTATCACTAGATAGCACCGATGATGCTAGAGCAGGCTGTTGCCTATTAGCACGCCTAATTCCCAAGAGAAGCTGTGATTTATCGTCTCTGATATAAAGAAAATGGTATCCTCTGTTAGAGATACTTAAACATAGATATTGAACAAATATTATCACCTGTATACATTAAAATACCGTATAAAGAGGACAGAATCTCCAGCAAAAAGTCTTTTGGTACTAACAAACACACTCCAACCTGTAGTCAGTAAATGCCTTTTCGGCTGACCTGCAAAGGCAAAAGATGCAGTTAAAAAAGGAAAATTGCTCCCAAATATGTTTTATTATGATAATAATAATTTAGTACCATTTCTTCGAAGCCTAGTACCTATTTTAATAAGGTTATCGATCCACGCTGCTTGAAAGGTTCAACATATACTTGAACACACTCTAAAGAAGCATGTAATTAATTGACATTCAAGTAAAGGAGGGTGTTGTGCAGGCATGCAGACTGAATGTAAAAGTGTGCTATTTTAGATCTTTGGTTTGCAAATGACCCCCTTGGTCTTGAGCCATTTAAGTCTATGCATTTTCAATTTAGAAGAATATCCCTTTGATTTCTTCATTTAGGTTATTGATGGTTGATATGTGCCTATAGTTTTGCGGCCTTCTTGTAATACCAATTTGAACTTTTCTAGCAAAGACGGTACTTCTTTCCTATGGCTCGTTTTGTGAATAAGTTAAAAGTTGAATAATGTGCAAGTCCAAAATCATCCAAATCATTCCATGAAGAAGCATGAATGTAAAGAAAAAAGGAAAAAGACACACACCTCGATAGATATGTCGAATTGTCCATGAAACATCATGCAAATCTTTTGCTACTAATTCTTGACAAGGCGGTTGCATTGTAAAATCCTAAGCAGCATGGTATCCTAGTAAGTCTCACATCAAATATGATATATAGCCTTTCTACTTCACGAGCAAGTATGATAAATGGTAAACCACAAATACCTCTCTCTCTCTCTCTCTCTCTCTCTATACCTAGTACAACATATCACCCCTCAACTTTTTTAGTAGCACTTATTACCCCTCAAGGCTTATCTGAAATTTTTACTTCTCAAAATGCCAATCCAGGAGGGGTAAGCACTAATAATATAGTTGGCAGATGATAAGTGCTACTGAAAGGGCATAGATGAGGAGGGTTCTCTGAAGTTTATTTTTAAAGACAAATAAATAAAGAAACATAAACATACTAAAGGAGGAAATATCTTTTCAGCTGCACGACGAGGTACTGAAAATCCACCATGAGTACTCGTATCTGTAAGTGTCTTGCAAAAGAATTCTGCAGGATGCTTGTTTTGCTTGAGACCCATTTCCGATGCTAGTAATCCCTCCTTATCATACTATACAAACATCATCAACAACATAATACAGAAATCCAAAAAAAAAAAAAACTTGTGCGCATTTATATTTATATTTATGTAACTTATAAAGACAACAAACTAAAAATAATGTGATTTCTGACCTACTTTGTTAACAGGTTGAAGAGTCATTTGTGCATAAACCTCATCAGTTTCAGCATCAGCCTGATTGAAATAAGGTAGCATATCACATGAGTAATAAAAAAAAGCATAAACGCATACTAAACTAACTTGTAACGTTTCGATCATACATGAAGGGTAACACTGAGAAGAACACATATAAGCTTAGATGGCAACGAGAGATAACTTGGGATGCTATCAATCTCCTTATGCATTGAAGCTGCTACCTGAAATAGCAATAAGCAATACTATTAGATGCCAATGCTAGGTAACATTTGTGCAATAAAATTGAGATAAAGAACTCACCTGCTCACTATGCCCTTGAGGGAAATAGACCACAAGGCTGCCAACTGGAGGCAAAGACACAAGAGGTCCAGCACAAGCATGCCATAACTCTGAATTGATAGTTTTTCTCTCTCCTGCATCATCAACAAAGTATACTTTCTTCAATTCTTAGGTACTAAACCCTCTTCTGCTATGCTATGATGAATTTATATGAAAATATGCATATGCCAAGCTCTTTTTTTTCGGCTTTGCTTTGTCCTTTGAGTTTAGGTCTGAAGTGTCCTCAATTGCTGGCCTTATTCTGAAGACAGTTATAATCTATAACTCTTATGTCAATTTTATACTATCAACAAATTCCCCACCCTGTCACGCAAAAGCAAGGTAATTTTGTTTCCTTCTGGGAAGAAATAAAAGGAATTTTTTGCTCCTAAAAGCTCAAAGGTTCAATAAATATGTGAACTTTGTTTAGGAAAAACGGGATGGAATTATAGTTAACTTTTTTTAACAGAATAATTCCAACAAAACCATTCATAAATCAGCTAATATAACAAGTTAAAAATTATAATATTACTAAAAACCTACTTAATATGAGCTAATATCACCATTACTTCCCAAATCATAAATTCGCTACAAATCCAACAAAATCCACTTCAAAAACCAGGTAAAGTACCCTAAATCCAAACCTTTTTTTTTTTGGAGAAGAATAAATAAAAAAATCAGTAAAAAAAAGTCCGCAAAAAACACTCACCTTCTACTGAATTCGCAGAAAACCCATTTCCACTCCGAACCTTCATCTCCTCTCTAATCCAAAAGAAAAAAGAAAAAAAAAGCTTCTATCTTTCTTCTCCCTTCCCTTTAGCTATAGAAAGAAACCAATAAAAAAGCAACCTTTTTCTCTTTTCCCTTACTAAAAAACACTCACCTTGAACCATGATTGTGACTATGTATTTGATAGTTTTACACATGAT
>BQKN01065602.1:136976-160821 GCA_022839385.1 Asparagus kiusianus | reverse complement strand
AAAATATGTTTCCAAAGAGGTCTAAAACGAAAATTTGTCCAACAATATGTTATATTGTAGATCATAAAGATATATTTTCTTTATTGTTTTATTTTTGCAATAATGTCCTAGTTGTCTTTTTATGATTTATGAATAGATCTCATATACAAGTATTTGTTTAAGACCTATGTCTATTGTTTGATGCATATTTGTTATGATCACAATTGTTAAAGCCTTAAAATAAAATAAAATAAAATCCTAAATTCGATCTATGTAATTTATTTTTTAAATTTATCAAAAAGGAAATGAGCAAAATGTGCGAGAGCCTAGCCCAGGAGCGAGCCAAAACTACCAGCGCCCAGGTAGGCTGCAGGTGGCTTGGGCTCCAGTAGCTCAAAAACAAACAATATGGTTTAACAAATAAATAAAAATTAACAATAAAATAGAAATCAAAGAGGTCTGTAAGAGGCCCAGAATGTGATGGCCCAATAACTATTGTGGGCTGCAAGTGGTTTGGGTTAATCATTAGATTGGGCCAGAGCCTAAATCTGTTTTGAACAACACAGTCCATAATCAATTAAAAAAATAAGAAAATATTCTGAAAAGTCAGATTTATTTCTGAAAAGTCCGAAAAAATTCCGAAAAATTTATAAAATATAATTTTTTAATGGGTTTGAAGATCAAATTAGGTTTGTGATCAACCATAATCAAATTAGGTTTGAGATCAACCATAGTGATATTATTTATTTTATGTTTTAATTAAATGTGAATACTATAGAAGATTGATATGGGCTTTTAGAAAGCCACGGTAGACTCGCGGAGCTATGTTGACTGCGTTAGGCCATATTGGATCAACTACAATAGTTCGGTCTAGGAGAGTTAGTGTTTTATGCACATTGTTGCAACCTTGGGGTGTTCCACTAACTGTGCGAGCACTTGATTCTGTCGATTTACTTACGCTAGCTAAGTTAATGCAACAGACTTGAACACAACGATAGTAGCCGCGAGGGGTTTTTTTTTCCATTTGTGTCATTTCTATTGGCAACTTAGGCAACAATTGCATTTAGAATTATAAGGAATTATCGTAAAAAATCAATTTGACGCCTTCAGCTAAACCAGCCTGTAATATCTAAAGACGTGTTGTGTTGGAGCGTAAAAGGGAATGATGTGGTATATGCGATTGAGTTCATAGTGACTGAGAGGAGAGTTAAGACACTTGAATCGCGCTCCTATGCATAGAAATTCTGAATTTACCCTTTTGATTAATGGGGGAATAAAATTTTGAAGAAAAAACATTATTACATAGGGTCGGATCTAGGATAGTGCATGACATGGTGTTTTAGATTGATGGACATAAAATGAGGGATGTGATATTCGGCAAAAGATATATTGAAAATTTTCTTAAAAGATTTGTCAAGCGAGATTTGATTCTAAGCACATCGAAGTTTTGGTGTCACCAAGATGACTTTATGGAGATTGAAAAAAATACATTTTCTGAAAATAATTAATTATTTTGACTCATTCAAATGCAACCTAAAAACCCATCTTATGTGTTTGTAGGTCATGGCCACCAAAACAATAATTTCTAATATCTTCAAAGCGCAAAAAATTGAAGGGTAAAAACTACAACATGTGGTGATGTAAGATTTAGTATTTGCTGAACGAGATGATCACTTGGATGATCTTGATAAAGAACTTGAGGTGCCGAATTTAGAAGCCATTCTTCAAAGGAAAAAAAAGCTTATGTCATTTGTGCTGACAAAACTAGATGAAATTAGTATAAATCTAAAATTGAAGGTTAGAAAAATTAGGCCTGAACAGGTGCAGTCATGTTTATACTATCCTAGAAGATAAATGACCCGCCTATCGCCCTGGCGCAATCGATCTTCTCCCTCTAGCGAGAAAAGCCCCCGGAAACGACCGGCCTCTGAACTCGGGCATGAGTAGCAGAGCTTCTGCTCAGATGAAGATGGTTGCCCGAAAATATAAGTAAATAGTAGTAGAAAAATTTAGAGAGGATGAAGGTAGCTCTCGGAATTTTAAGGGAAAGAGAGGATTGGAGGATTCTTGTTGTTTTCTGTGTTTTCTCCGAATGAGCTTCAGCTCCTTATATAGCCCCTTCAGCTTGTAACCGTTGCTGATAGTTCGTGCATGTTATGCTGAGATCCCGCGTCCGTTATACGTTTCTATAACTCCCGCAACTGTTACAAACTTATGTAAAACATGCAAAAAAATAAAGCTGGAGAGGCAAAAAAAACCGCGTGCGTGTGCGGTGCGGCACGGCGTAGCACACGCATCTTGTCGTGGTGTAGGGAGGCCAGGCATGGCGTGCGCGCGCGCGCGTGTGGAGCAACAACCCAAATAATACAAGGCCTAAAATACTAATTCAAAGCCCATTGAGATGTGAACCATTATAAACTTCTTGAACTTCTTCTCATTTTCCGATGTGGGACTATTCACAAAGGCAAAATTGCCTTTTCATGAACCAAAAGTCCAACAATCCCCCCAAAGGCAATATTGATTGAAAACTCAAAATCAATAAATAAATCAATAAACATAAAAGGATATAGGTTGGGCAACCTTTCGTATCGTGAATTCGGGAGAGGTAGCTTCCGGCTTTAAACCTTTCCTTAGTGAGTTTATCACCACCTGAGGGACCTAATAGACTAGGCCTTGAATTAGGCCCCTTGAATCAGGTATTGATAAAAACACACACAATACGTCTTCATCTATTGAGCAAAGCGGGTTGAGCATTAAAGGCTATGCTCACAATAAACCAACTCATGAGAGTTTCTATGGGTTAGCCCAGCCCCCCCCCCCCCAACCGCGGCCATCATAGTTCCTATCACGCAGGTAAGGGCATCTCCAACCCATCGCACCAAAATGGTGCAAATTTTGCACCAAAATGGTGTAAAAGTCACATCTAACAGTAATTCATCTCCAACCCATTGCACCATTTTTTACACCAAAAAGGAATATTCTCAGTATCTTTCTTTTTATCTACTTTTATATAATTATTTTTTATTCCCTATATTTTTAACTATTTCAACAATTAACCCCACATATCAAATTTTATTTTTTCACATATTTTCCAAACAAAATGATTTATTATTTAAAAAATTAAACTAATAAAATAATAAAATATTATATTTTTATTATTAATAACATTCACGAGTTCTACTTCAAACCACCCAATTCGAAGTATTTCTTCAAAGTATTTCTGATCTCCAAACCAACCGCTTTTTACAAAAAATTGTTTGTTCGATCAGCTGGATACACGGTTACTGAAGATGTGCTCCTTTGTCAAGTATTCTTGGATATTTCTCAAGACCCTATTATCGGTAGAAACCAGTCTCGAGATGCATTTTGGTCTCGTGTGGAGGACAAATACAATGAACTACGAGATCAGCATTTTGAGATGCGTACGAGCCGATCAATTCGTTCTTGAATGGAAATTATAAGTAATGAAGTAAGGAAATTGAATGCGTGCTTGAGACATGTAGAGAATCTGAATCCAAGTGGTGCTTCAGATGAAGATATTGTAAGTATTCTATTAATTATCGTTTGAATTTTACTATTATTGTTGAAATACATAACTTGATGTTCACTATAATTTACAGTTAGTTCGAGCAAAGATGTTATTTATGCAAGAACTGAAGTACAAAAAAGGTTTCAAATTTGATCATGTCTGGAATATGGTTAAAAATTTCGAAAAATTCAAAGATGATGTCCCCACAGCAAGACAAGTTGGTCGAAGACAATCCCAAAGTGTGAACTTCGACTCGTCATAATCAGATAATCCCACTCCGGAATCTCCTATATCAACATCTCCTGGACTGTCATCATTTACTCCAACTGAACAACCTATTGGGGTAAAAAAAGCTAAATTGAAAAGGAAAAATGATGATCATGAGTCAAGTGTAGTGGACTCCATTGAGACCTCCAACAATCGACTTATAGACAGGTTAGACAAGGCGAGCTTGGACAGGCAAGTAGCATTTGATATCGAACGAGAAAAGATAGCCATGAAAAAAGATAGAGATGAATGGAAAATTATAATGAAAGATTTGAATTCCATTGCTGATCCAAACGTGCGTGAGTACGTTCGAGCTCAACAGATTAAAATAATACAAAAAAGAAATCAACAAGAACAAGGGCCTGCTTCTAATTTTGGCAATTATTTCAATGATATTGGACACTCTGGCCCCGATCTACCAGATTATTAAGAGTTGCTTGTCCATCTTAAGTAACGTCACCATGTTTAGTTTGTATTTTATGTTTTATTTTAATGAAGTTTTATATTATGTGTGTCAGTTTTTATATGTTATGTATTTCAGATATGTAATTTATATTTGAATTATGATTGCTCTTTATATTTCATGAGACTTTACTTATAATGTCTAGATTTTAATATTATAATTAATAATAATGTCTGTTAAAATTTAGCATTTTTTTATTTTTAAAAAATAATTTATTTTGTCCAAATTATACAATTAGGGTAAAATTATAAAATTTAAATATTATTGGGGTTGTTTTATATATTTAATGAAACAATTGGAGACAAATTGTAAATATATAAAAGTATGAGGTATAAAAAAAATTGAAAAAGAAAAAAATAAAAAAAATTTAATGGGGGAGATGAATAGTGCGACGCCAAATATAGCGTCGCGCTGTTCATCCCCGTCAAAATGCGACAATAAATGTCGCTCGATTGGAGCTCCCACGCAGCGGCATTTTCACTTTTCGCCTCAAAATGCCGCTGCGTTGGAGATGGTCTAAGTCCTCAAATGGCACTATAGCTGTTTATTTAATATCCCCCGCATAATACACACGTTGGACTTATTAAGAGTAAAACTCAGCCTAGTCAGCTGTATCATAAGAGCATCGTCATCATAGAGAAGGTGTAGTAGCACAAGCTACATAGTGATGAATATATATGGGTCGATGCTCCACACGAGTGTCACTAGTCTAGCTTGTTTCTACCACATTGAACCAACATTGGGACTAAGTCTCTAAATAAGGGTTAGGTTACCACTGTCAGTGACCTCTCTTGTGGTCTTAACCCCATCTCCCTCGATGAATCCAGAACCACACTCCTGTATAATCCCTTAGTCAAAGGGTCAACAAGATTTTTCTCAGACTTTACAAAGTCCAAGATCACAACTTTGTCTATCAGGCGTTGTAGATTTATATCTTATTTGAATATGTCTGTTGAGTTTTTTTATTTATATGCACTTGCTTTAGAAGCTCTATGGTAGATATAAAATCAGAATGAATGGAAATTAGAGGAAAGGGTTTAGGGACCAAAGGAAGTTCAAAAAGTAGATCTTTTACCATTATGCTTCTATGCAGGTGGTATCAGGAGCAATCAGCTCAAATTCCATGTGCTCCTGGCAATTACTATTTGCTTACATGATTTCCAGGATACCGCAGCACCACCAAAAAGAAATACATATCCAGATGTGGACTTTATACTGTTGGAATCTGTGACCCAATTGGCGTCATTATACCCTTCAATAGCATCAGGGTATCCAATGTAAGTCAAGCAATAATCAACTGTCCCTTTCAAGTATTTGAATACTCTCTCTAGGGCAGACCAATGATCTAGGTTAGGGTTACTGGTATACCGACTCAGTCTCCCTATAGCATAAGCTATATCGGGTCTGGTTCGGTTTGATATGTATAGAAGAGATCTACTCATCTGAGAATATTTCAGTTGGGATATAGGTTCACCTTCATTCTTCTTCAAGGATATAGAAGAACCACAAGGTGTGGAAACAGGTTTAGAGTTATGATAGTTGAATTTGATCAGCATTTTTGCAATACTATGAGAAAGACTCAAAGATATTCCTCTAGTGTCTCTAGAGATTTTCATTCCAAGTATCATATCAGCAAGACCTAAGTCTTTCATGTCAAAATTCTTAGAAAAATAATCCTTGACTTTCAAAATTAGTTGAAGAGTTGTTCCAAGTATAAGAATATCATCAACATAGTTATTGTTTATCACTTTTGAATAAACACATTTGTCGTGTTTATTCACTGAGAAACCATAATGAGCAATGACTCTGTCAAATTTCTGGTGCCATTGTTTAGGAGCTTGTTTAAGACCATACAGAGATTTAACAAGTTTGCAAACTTTGTTTTCCTGACCCTTGACAATGAAGCATTCAGGTTCGTGCATATAGATCTTTTCATCTAAATCATCATTCCAGAAAGCAGTCTTGACATCCATCTGATGTATGATCAGCTTGTGGATAACAGCAAAGGCTAATAATACTCGGATAGTTGAGATTCGGGCTGCAGGAGGAGAATATGTATCAAAATAATCAATGCCCTTTTGTTGAGTATAGCCTTTAGCTACTAATCTAGATTTAAATTTATCTATGGAACCATCAGCTCTAAGTTTCTTCTTGAATATCCACTTACAACCAATAGGTTTACAACCTGGAGGTAAGTTGGTGAGTATTCAAGTATGGTTTTCCATGATAGATTTAATCTTATTATCAATGGCTACTTTCTAGAAAGGAGATTCAGGTAAATCCATTGCTTCTTCAAATGAACTAGGTCACCTTTAACCAAAAAGGTAAAGAAGTCTTCTCCAAAGTCCTTTTGAATTCTACCTCTTTTACTTCTTTGAGGTTCAATATCAAAAGGTTGAGAAGAACTGGAAGATGATAAATCAGAAGGAAGAGATGAACTAGGATTTCCAGAGATTTTGGATTTGAAAGGAAATATATTTTCAAAAAAGACTGCATCTCTAGCTTTAATGATAGTATTGTTAGATATGTCACTGATTTTAGAGTTAATGACTAGAAATCTATTAACATTACTATCTAGTACATATCCAATGAAAGCAGTATCAACAATTTTGGAACTAATTTTTCTCTTTTTAGGTTCAGGAATAGCTACATTAGCCAAGCAACCCTAAACCTGGAAGAAGTTCAGATTAGGAGATCTCCCCTTCTAATATTCATAAGGAGTTGTATCAGAATGTTTCTGGTAAATCCTATTAAGAATAAAACAAGCAGAGAGAAGAGCTTCACCCCAGAGATTTTTAGGTGCTCCTGAACTGAGTAACATACAGTTTACCATGTTCATTAGGGTTCTGTTCTTTCGTTCATCTATCCCATTAGACTGTAGTATATAAGGAGCAATGACCTCATGAATAATACCGTGTTCTTGGCAATATTCAGTCATATCATTTGAGGTATACTCCCCCTAGGATCAGATCTTAGAATCTTGATCTTCCTGTCAAGTTGGTTCTCAGATTCAGCTTTATACATCTTAAACCTATCTAAGACTTTATCTTTAGTTCTGAGAAGATAGGTATAACAATATCTGGAGTGATCGTCTATAAAGGTCACAAAATATCTCCTATCCCCTCGGGTGAGAACTCAGTTCGAGTCACACACATCACTATGAATTAATTTGAAGGGTTCAGAGTTTCTAGTTATAGACTTGAAGGGTTTTTTAGTGTGTTTTCCTTGAACACAAATCTCACACTTGGATGAAAGGTAAAAAGAGGATTTAGGAATAAGATTCAATTTGATAATTTTCTGTAAAGTTTAAAAATTAACATGTCCAATTCGTCCATGCCAGATATCATAAGATTCAACAATTTGAACAACAGAAGACTCAAAAATTTTATAAGAACTGGAATTGATTACATTGAGTTTGAAAAGGCCATTACCTTTTCCTATGAATACATTGTCCTTTGTAATCACAAATTTGTTGGATTCTTTTACAATCCTATAACCAGCTCTAAGGAGAAGAGATTCACTGATCAAATTGCAATGGAGAGAAGGAACATGGTGAATGCCTTGCAGATTCAGAGCTTTCCCAGAGGTCATGGTGAGCTCTATGCATCCACTTCCTATTATTTGTTTAGTGGAGTCATCTGTTAAGCTTATACTTCCTCCACATGATTCCTAGTAAGTAGAAAACCAAGAGCGATCATTACAAACATGAATATTAGCTCCGAAATCTAAGTATTAATCAGTGGAAGAAGTAATGAAATTTACAAGATAGGATGAAGAGGCTAACCTGAAGGAAGTTAGATTCTCTTTAATCATATTAACTTTGTTGGATCCATTTCCTTTAAGAGCAGGTTTAGCCAATTCTTTCTTTCGAAAGAAACAATTGGGAGCCATGTGGTTGGTTCTACCACAGACATAGCAGAACTTTCCATCAGACTTATAGCTGGAAGAATTGGGATTGGATTTGGAAGAAGATTTGTTGAAGGATTGCTGGTTTTTCTTGAATTTCTTCCCTTTAGGTTTGAAATTCCTAGACTTAGGCTTATCCTCTACCAAGTTTACTTTAGCTTTTGATTCAGACTTGGTTTTGGAATTTTACCTATGCTGGTCTTCAATACGAATAGCCTTGATGGCTTCAGTTAAGGTTAGATCTCCTTCCTTGTGTCGGAGATCTCCAGCAAATCTAGACCAGGATGGAGGGAGTTTATCAATCAGGCAGGAAACTTTATAATCATCAGTAAAGGTGTTTCCTTTAGATTAGAGGTGACGGAGGAAATCTTGGAATTCATGAATTTGTTCATTAATGATTTTGTCATCAACCATCATGAACATATCGAAGGAGGAGGAGGTGAAATGCAGAATTCCGGCATCATCATAGCCATATTCTGCTTCAAGAGCATTCCATAGGTCTTTAGCACTTTTGAACTTATAATAAATGTCATAGAGGTTGTCCATAAGTGCACTAAGAATCCTATGACAACAATGATAGTTAATATCTTCTGGTTTCATAGAGCTAGAAAAGGAGTTAGCACCAGAACGAGAAGTGGAAGGAACAAGTTCAGGTAGAGGACCATAAACATGAGAATTGGAGGGTTAAGATCCACTGAATGAAGAATCGGGGGTATCTATGGCTAAAAGGAGACCTAGGGTTGTGAGCTAGTATCTCATCTGATTAGCCCATCGTTTATAATTAACAGCGGTGAATTTTTCAAGTTTGATACTTTTGAAATGATCAGGGTTAGCCATAAGTCCAATTTAGAGTTTACTAGTCTAGGTATTTGGTATCTGAATGGAAAAGATTTGTCAATACCACTCAACTAGTAACATAGAGGATTATGACTTAAGATAAGAAACCAGATTTGTAAACTAGCAAGAGATAATAGATGCAATAATAATATATATATTTTGTTTTATGAACAGTAAAACAAAGAAATTAGTGAACAGTAACTTTTTTATTTTTTAACAGAAATTAATAACAAAGGAATTTTATAGTAAATATTTGAATAAAAAAATAAAAGAACATAAACAAAATAATTTTTCTCTCTCGGATGAACAATAATGAACAGTATCCAAATTTTTTAAATTTAAGAAATTTACAGATAATTATTTACTAATTAAAAGCAATTAATATCAGATTTAAATTAACAACAATAAATTTATTTTATCTTCTTGATTACTGACAAAACTAGATGAAATTAGTATAAATCTGAAATTGAAGGTTAGAAAAATCAGGCTTGAACGGGTGCAGTTGTGTTTTCACTGTCCTAGAAGATAATGGACCCGCCTATCGCCCTGACACAGTCGATCCTCTCCCTCTAGCGGTAAAAGCCCCCGGAAACGGTCGGCATCTAAACTCGGGCGTGAGTAGCAGAGCTTCTACTCAGATAAAGATGGTTGTCCGAAAATATAAGTAAATAGTAGCAGGCAAATTTAGAGAGAATGAAGGTAGCTCTTGGAATTTTAAGGGAAAGAGACGATTGGAGGATTATTCTTGTTTTTTGTGTTTTCTCCGAATGAGCTTCATCTCCTTATATAGCCCATTCAGCTCGTAACTGTTACTGATAGTTCGTGCATGTTACGTTGAGATCCCGCATCCGTTATACGTTTCCATAACTCCCGCAACCATTACAAACTTGTGTAAAACATGCAAAAAAATAAAATTAGAGAGGCAAAAAACCACGTGCATGTGCGGTGCAGCGTGGCGTGGTGCGTGCGTCGTGTCGTGGCAAGGCAAGGCAAGGTGTGGCGAGGCTAGGCGTGGCATGCGTGCGCGCGCGTGTGGAGCAACAGTCCAAACAATATAAGGCCCAAAACACTAACTCAAAGCCCATTGAGATGTGAACCATTATAAACTTCTTGAACTTCTTCTCATTTTCCGATGTAGGACTATTCACAAAGGCAAAATTGCTTTTTTCATGAACCAACAATTTGGTCAAAAATGGGTCATAGTGCTCAGCACTTGATCTTGATCTGCATAGATGACGATCTCATTTACGAATATAAAAAGTGTCCTATTGCAAAGAAAATGTGGGAAGCTCTATATCAAGCTTTTGGGGTGACCTTAGTCACTCCTCTACACACACTCAATCTTAGTTTTGATAAGCATAAGATGGATCCTACTCATAGGATTAAGAAAACAACTTAGGATTATGTCTAACATGATCACACAATTGAGTGAGGCGGCTCGACCCAAAACTAATGAACAAAAAATCCAGCCGCAGTTTAAGCTCATTGAAAACTACAAAGTGAGACAATGTCAAGAAGAGACTCCTAAACAATGAGGACATGAAGACATTTGTTGACCTTAAAAAAACACTTAGTTCTTGAGGAACAAAGTGTTATTCTTGAGCTGAAAGTTAAGTTCACCGCGTGCAAGCTACATTGAGAGCACCACACAAACCAGCTGTGAAGCGCAAGTGCCATGTGAGATGCCCCCCTCCCCCAACCAATTCTAAGGGAAGTACCTAAGTCTAACAAGAAGGCTTAGCTCGAGAAGAGGGTAGGAAGGAAGGAAAAAGCCAAAATATCATGCAACAACTATGGAATCTTGGGATGCTTTGCACGTGAATGCATGTGGCCAAAGAAGGTACTCACTTCATCCTTAAATGATGCATTACTTTGCAATCTTATTTATTTTCTGACTTATGCTGATTCTCCTCATTCGTTTATCGCAAACTAAGGACGCTTAGACTACTTAGTCGGGAACAAGGATAGATTTGAATAATATCATCGTTTTGACGGAAAGCAAGCAACTCTACAAGGAAAAGAATGTGGAAACACTTGGCTCCTTCTTAAGGTCTTGCATGCTCCAAAGATTTGGCAAAATTCTTTTTACTATCTAACTTGTTGTATTTTGGTTATGATGTTTATATTTTAATAACATATTTTATTATAGGGACATAATTGACACATTATTAGGCAACAATTGAGACAGTTTATTTTTATTAATGTGAACAATTTTGTTGCAAATGCTAATAAAAAATATAGTTACATATGTAAAGTCTATTTCTCTGTAATGATTATATTATATGTCATGATAGATTAGTACACACAATGTGAGAAAATATGATTCATCTAGCTTGAGTGAACTTCTCAGTTTGCTTGCTAAGGTCATCTTTTCCACTTGTGAGACTTGTCTTTCAAGCAAAGCTACAAGAGAATCGTTTAGAATGGCATACATCTGCCATTATAGCTAGTCCATTTTGACATTTGCTAACCACTAAGTATGAAGGTTCAAACTAGAGTCCCTTACATCACTATATTCATGATAGTGACAAGTACCTGTGATCTCCCACAATTATGAATCACGTGGTTGCTTTCAACACTACTTAAATGAGGTTGATAATTGGTTTGACAAGTGTATAAAAGTGTTATGAACTGATCATGATCGAAAATATCTATTTGAACAATTCAAGGAACTGTGTAAGAAGAACGAGATCGTCTAACAAATGACTACTTTCTATACTCCACAACAAAATGATATGGAAAATAGAAGAAATAGAATATTATTTAATATGATGAGGTCCATGATGCAGCAAACAGACTTAGCCATATTCATTTGGGCAGATATGATGTTGACTACTACATACGTACTAAATCATATACGACCCAAGGTTTTTGATTCTATATCTTATGAGCTTTGGACTGGCAAAAAACATAACTTGGACAATTTGTGATCAGGGGCCTAGTGGCTTATGTGCACACCACATCCCATCCACATGGGAAGTTGGCCCTAAGGGGTAAAAAGTGCATATTTATTCACTATTAAAAATATTTGAGTGGTTACATGTTAATTGAAAATAAGAAGTTAGTTTAACTCCTAAGATCTAGTCACAGAATGCAGAGTTCCTTGAGGAGAATTTTCCTTATAAGCGGGGAGATGAGCCAAGACTTTGACGTACTTGAGATAGAGGAGGACGCACCATGTAGCCCAATTAAGCATGAGGACTAAGATCCTACGCTTCCTAGGGACAATGGGAGTGGCATTCCTGTAATTGATCCTATACAACCATCACAGGAATCTTAAGGAC
Organism: Asparagus kiusianus; assembly: GCA_022839385.1. Lineage (NCBI taxonomy): Eukaryota > Viridiplantae > Streptophyta > Magnoliopsida > Asparagales > Asparagaceae > Asparagus > Asparagus kiusianus. The sequence continues at coordinate 148,556 of BQKN01065602.1, read as the reverse complement.
TCAGACAAAGCAATTGCCAAACCAATCACTCATCATCATTTTGAGATTGAGAGGGAAGCATGTATGGTAGCACTACATGATGTTGCAGATCCAAAGTCTTTACATGAGACTTTCTCTAACCTAATACGGAGAAATAGATGGACGTCATAAAAGACGGAGTCCATGAGGACAAACCAAGTTTAGGACTTGGTGGACCTTCCGTTGAATGCTGTCCAAAATTAGAAAAGGAACGAAAATAGATGATAAATGTCCTGCATTTGAATTCTATTGGATGCTTGTTCTATGCAGTGGTGTATACTTGGCCTGATATTTCTTCACTACCTATGGCTCAGTTGGACTTTGGGCATGAGCTACAACAAAAGGGTGACATAAGTCTGAATGGTACACAAGATCATTCCTTGCGCTATAGACACTGATATTCGTGACTTAAAGGATACATAAATGATGAATTATAAGTTAGCTTTTATGACATTCAAGTTCTTCTATATTTCATTGTGAAAGTTACGAAATATTACGAAATGTGAATTTCAAAATTTTGAAAAAAATAAGTGAAGATGTTCAAACAGATTAAAAAACTGGCTGACTCACATGAGCATTCGCCTTTAACACTGTGACCTAGTGAGCAAACATAAGATGGCTATAAGAATGACATGAGCTGAACTGGTATTGAGCTGCATTCACAGACAAGTTATATCGCCTTGATTAAGAATCGAGATAAGATCATTCTTGAAAATGGTCAACTCAACAAACTTCCCAGGTTCATTACAACTTGTTCAAAGCCAGATGTGTTGGGCTCTACTTAGGCGTGGTGGTACACTTACTAAGTGGGAGGAAAATAGGTCTAAGCATGATGGGCTCATAGATTAGGTCAAGATCTGCATAATGTAGAGAGAAATATACACTCTCCATGGAGCGTTACTCCATCGGGGAGCATGATTTGCGTAGGCGAATGGATTCCTTCTTCGCCACAGTATGAAGTCAAAATCATATGGAGCGTATAATTTGCTCCACTTATACCCTTAGTGACATTCAGTTATGTTGTGAAGGGTTCAGAGCCGTGTTGCTACTTTGACACCTCACCTATGGCCATGATAGATTTGACCTAAAGGAAGGTGATTGGGAAAACATATGTTCTTAGGTTGAATCAGCAGTAGTGCAAGAGGAACATCATAGCACATCTACTTAGCTAATGAGTCTGCTTCTAAAGCTTCATTTTGTATGGAGTGTGGATCTTACCAAATAGTTCTGCGGTAGTCGAGTATGCTTCTCCAAAGAGGGATTAGAAGATACTCGAACTGGAGATATGTTTACAGTTTGATTTAGGGTATACGAGATTCTGTCTATATTTTTTCTTGAAGGGTTCGATATCTCTATTCTCCCTCTTTAGAAGGTTTGTAGTATAGATCTCACTGATTGTAGGTTGTCTCGAGAATCGTACGATGCATCAACTATATGAACCTTGTGATTTATTTAGAGCATTGCAGCTGACTTTTTGGTCGAGTGGGAGTTTGTTAGGATTTTGCACACTTAGTAGGCTGTCATATCCCTATGTATTTATGTGTAGCTACTGTGGGATTGAGATAGGATCAAGGAAGTAAATGAGTTATGAGATTATCCCTATCTACAAGATGCTAACTAGGTTCCGTTTGGATATCATGGTGTTTTACTTGTTTCCATGGTATTTTTGTCAAAAAAACGCCATGCGTTTGGAAACCATGATGTTTTTTGAGCTAAATCATCCTCAAACCAAAAACTCAACACTTATTTCAAAACACCTTTTAGGTGTTTTAATATTGGTGTTTTGGTTTTAAGTTTGAGAATGTGTTAATATAATATCTAATATAATATATTAAATGTGATTAATATAGAGTTATTATCAACATGCTTATTATATTATATTACAATATACTATATTATAGCTAATTTAATATATTAGTAATATATTAAATAATATAAAAATATAATAAATAACTTATCTTATATAATAATATAATAACATATTAAATATCAATATTTAATATGTTAATAATGTATTATATATAAAAAAATTATTGATAATAAATAATAATATAATAATGATATAATAATATACTATATAATGGTATAGTCACTATAATATTATTAACTTTTTAATAAATAAATTTTAATAAAGTAATAATTATTAAATATTATATAATAGTAACATATTTAATAATAACATAACAATATAATAATTTATTATAATAACATGTTGTATAGTAAATGTAATATAATATATAAAATATTAATATATTATGTAATAAATAATATAATTTATTATAATAAAATAAAAATATTATTAATAATAAAATAATTTATTGCTAATAAATGTTAATGTAAAAATTATATATTCATAATATAATAATATTTATTTATAACATAAATACTAATATATTATTAAAGTACTATTAATAAACTCTAACATAAAAACTATAATATTATTAAATGTTAATGTAAAAATTATATATTCATAATATAATAATATTTATTTATAACATAAATACTAATATATTATTAAAGTACTATTAATCAACTCTAACATAAAAACTATAATATATTATATAATATTAAAATATTCATAATAAATTAATTTATTAATAACATACTAGTAATAACATTATATTAACATTATTAATAATATTATATTATATAAATAATAGTATTATATTATATTATATTAATAATAGTATAATATTATATTATTAATAAAATAATATTATTATAAAAATATTAATATAATATACAACAATAACAAATTGATATAGCAAAATAATTAAATATATAATTATTTGAAAATAATATGTAATAATTATAATATAATAATAATTATAATATAATATAACTCATTAAAGTACAATATAATATTATAATACACTATACACTATTATATTGCATTACATTTAATACTTATAATACTATAATAATATAAACTAAATATTATAACATTTTATTTATAATATATTTTATTATAATTAATATATAATATATTAATAATATGTTTAATACTAATGTTATAATGGGTTAAACTAGTGTCGACCAAAAACACTTAACATGGTGTTTTGAAAACATTTTAAGGGAGAAACACAACACTATGATGTTTTTTTATAAAAACACAACAAGAAAAACACCATGGTATCCAAACGAAGCTCCTTGGCTTAAGGTTCCCCCTATCAATAAGGGTGGAGACTTCATATCTTAGACACACTACTCCAAATACTCGAATTGGCAAGGGCTTGAGAGAATTAATTAGGTTGCTGCATGGATCATGAATAGCGCATGAGAGCCTCGTTCATTGTAGTTCCTCCACAATCTAGATCGAAGTAGGTCATCATTAGCTGCATATCGAGCACCGAGCTAATGTATAAATTCTCCCTGCTTCTTTCAACAAGTATGAATAAAGGTAATTCAATATGATGTTGGTTGTATCGGTATGAATTATAATCTATATCATTCTAAAATTGTGAAGGTTGTTAAAACTTTTCATCCAAAAATGCCCATCAATTTTTATGTATAATTGTAAAAATGTTAATTTATTGTAATGGATATTCATGAACTTTTGTTTGTTTCCATGATAAATCATAACCATAATAATGCATCATTATGATAATATTTTTTAAATACATCATAATGATAACATTTATATTAATAATTTGAATATATGTCATCACACTTATATTATTTATACTCAATATGCAATCCTTAATCAAACTAAATGTCATTAACCTCTTAGCCTTCATTTTCTCATAATGGTATCTACTACACTTTTCATTAACTTTGAATTATAGCAATTGTATGCCCCTTAAAAATTGAATTAATAGTAAATTAACTACTTTTATAATTCCAAACCCTCTAATTAAATCACAAATGATAAAAAAAATGTCAAGTACTACACTGTTCTCTTTCTCCTTTGACACTCCCCATTCCTCTATCAATGCATAGAAATTTGGGGGAAATGGGGGTTTGAGGACCAAAATACAGCAGGCTCGGTAGATAATGGCAGTGTGGTAGATTTGGTGGAGGTATTGTGGCGAGCTTGATGGTGGCACCTGTTGAGGGCTGGATGATGAGTCGACTCAGCAGGTCACAGTGGTGGGTTCGGTGAGGACAGTGACTTCCATGAAGGCAACGATGGTAGTTTCTCCATGGAGACAGTGAATAAAATTCAATAACAACATAGTACAAAAAATAAAAGAGAATTAATAAGTTGATCAAAGTAGTAGGATATTAACAAGCAGGTAACAGTGAAGAGAATTTGAAACCCATCACATCTCTCTTATAACCTCTTTTTCGAAATGATTCAATCCTTTGGTAGCTATTGTATTAGTTGTGTTATTAATAAATGCTTTAGGCAAAATTCAGAATCTTAGGGGTGTTGTGGATAACCCACTCAACTATTTTCGTTTGAGAAAACCCACCATTGTATTTTTATAAATGTTAGAAAAGACATAGTGGGTGTTAGTCAATTAGGATATTTTCATGCAAAGTGGGATAATTGTTAAAGCGGAATAATTTTTTGCTAGGGGATATTTTAGTGGGATAAATAGGAACAATTTTATGAAGTGGGATATTTTGATAAAATAATGTGTGATAATTTTTTATAATCATGAAATATATATTTATGCATTTTGAGGATGTAAATACTATATATGTATTTTACACTTTCTATTACTGATTAATGATTATTTACAAGAATGCTTTTTACTATTAAATAACTTTTGGTTAGACTATAAGATATTGAAAATTGTTATTATATATATGTTGTAGCTTTTTTATTTTTTAATTATTATTATAATACAAGTCCATTGATGTTAATAATCAAACATGTAATATAATGAGGGTGAGGTTAATTAGGGGGCCGCTAACTTCTTCGAATATCTGATTTTGAGTTGAGTAGCTTTAGCCTGCACAAATAGCAATTCGTGAGAGGACGGGGACTAGTTCTCCCATTGTTCATACGATGATCAAGTCAGTTGATGGACTTGAGTGACAAAATGATGAACTGTGTGAGTTATAAAGTGTAGTGTAGTGGAATTCTCAGAGATTACTTGCTTAGAAAATTGCTTTTTTCTTAATATTTAGAATTGTACCTCTATTTATAGTGGTAAAAAAAGGTATAATGGTAATCTCGGCCGAGCACAGGATGGCGGCAAACAAATATGGTATGACAATTACGTCAGCACCTACTTTACAAGTGTCGGTTGACGAGTGGAGGAGAGGTCACCTTAGCATTTAATGTGATGTGATCGGGGGCATGACGGTGTCAATATGGTTTGATGAGTCATGAAGACTATCGGGGCTATAGGCATGATGGCGTCTGCCAAGCATTAAATGTGACGTCAATATATGGTCAGTGAGGGAGGTTCGAGGTTGAAGTCGTCCTTTGACTTGGCCAAGAAGTAATGTATTTTGAGTTGATCCCGTGAGATATCAAATAACTGGTCGAGTGGGCTCATAGCAAGTCATCCTTGACAAGAGAATCGATAAGTACAATCCTTCGAGTTGATCTAAGGAGATGTCGACTCGACGAGTCGGCTAAGTCAGGATTCTTGGTGGTCCTGACCATCAATTTAATTTGAACGGTGCATATAGGAGGACACCTATTTATTGCTAGCAAAAGGGTTGTACTTTGACGACTGAAAGCACTATAACAGTTGGCCCCTTTCATAAGGAGTCGACTTGGGCCGAGTCCGAGTGAAATGAGAGTAGCTTTGTTTGCTTGTAGCTTTGTTCTAATTAAGAGAACAAGTATTGACTGTTGTGAGTCGGTCGTGTTGTGATGACCCGAATGTTAAGGGGTCGGGATGACTGGCTCGTTTTATGTCTTTTGTTGGCGAGATGTCCAGATCTTTTTGTCGAGTAACTCTGACAAGTTAAAGTGTCTAGGACTTAATGAGGACGCCTAGATCTTTTCAGCAAAATGACAACCCGGTGGTTGGGTGCCTAGGCCTTAATGAGGATGCCTAGGTCTTTTCAACAAATGACAACCTCGAGATTGGGTGCCTAGGTCTTAATGAGGAAGACTAGGTCTTTTCGAAAAAATGACAACCTGGAGATTGGATGCCTAGGTCTTAATGAGGACACCTAGGTATTTTTAGCAAATGACAACCCGGAAATTGGTTGCCTAGGTCTTAATTAGGACGCCTAGATATTTTCAAAAAAATGATAACCCGAAGGTTGGGTGCCTAGATCTTAATGAGGATGCCTAGGTCTTTTCGGCAAATAACAACCCGGAGGTTAGGTGCCTAGGTCCTAATAAGGACGCTTAGGTCTTTTAGAGGTTGGGTGCCTAGGTCTTAATGAGAACGCCTAGGTCTTTTCGGTAAATGACAACTCAGAGGTTGGGTGCCTAGGTCTTAATGAAAACGTTTAGATCTTTTTGGAAAAATGACAATCTGGAGGTTGGGTGCCTAGGTCTTAATGAGGACGTCTAGGTATTTTCGGTAAAATGATAACTCAGATGTTGTGTGCCTAGGTCTTAATGAGGATGCCTAGGTCTTTCGCCCTACTATGGTAATCGAGTTATAAATGCAGGAGATGGTCGAATAGAAAGTGTGCCTTGGGTTTACCCGGAGAAGGCACGAAGAGCTTAGGATTTATGCATAGATTTAGTACCACGAGAGTACAACACCAGAGTCAGTTTCAAAAAGACTTCATTTATAATGAATGAAATTTTGTACATGATTATGGAAAACTGATACTGTTGATGACCCCCTTATGGCTGGGCTCTGGGGTTGACTATCCTAGTGTGGTCAAGGATGAGGCGACCGCGAGCAGGATATCTTGTCGGCCTTAGCTAGGGCAGCTGTTAGACCCTAGAGGGAGATGATTAGGGTCTTGTGCTAATCTAATTCTGATTTTATGCCAATTAAAACTTATTAATAAATTATTCTTGTAAGATAGATATATAATATGTTATGAGCAAGAATATGCAATATGAACAAAGAGATATATCCTATATGGTGAAATATATGCAATAATATATAAACAACACAAGGGTAAACAATCTAAAGTAGATAGTGGGCAATATAAACAAAGAGATAAAGGCACAATGAGATGAACAAAAATAAGTGCGCCAATGCAAACTCAAACACATGATATATTCACGGAGTTCGGTCCCTACGACCTACGTCTCCGCTCCTCATCTCGAGGAGATCTCCACTATCACAACCGAGTTTTCTACGCTCACCCGAATAATGTTTACAGCACACAATATTGGTTTTTAACGCTCACCGATCAACGTTTACAATCTCACAATATAACTACACTCCACACCCTCTAAGTGTTGGTCTCTAGCCCGTGTCCTTCCTCAAGTGCTCAGAATTACCACATCTCTCTAGGCTTTACTACCGACCCTACTCCTCTTTGAAGCGACCCTGTCTCTCACCACACACTCCTCTTGGTGTACTAGTGTAATACAAAGTGAATCTTCCAATAAGCATAATACAAAAAATGATTGTTCTCTAATATGGATGAGAACACAATTAAGCTCACACTCAATGTCACAAACACAAAATCCAAATTATACTATGAATATAATTACAATAAGCTCAATGGTTGTGTGTATAAACAAAAAGAAATAAAATCAAACTCAATTAAAGTCTAGCTAATACAAATATGACAATGTAAATGTAAACAAGCTAGATAATTGAGTTAAGAAAACTTCTCTAGAATAAGAGAGATGGAGATATGAAGTGGATAGCTCAAACCAAAGATGATCTCCTCTTCTTGTGAAACAATCTTCACAAACCAAACTTAAAACAAAACTAAATGAAACTTAAACCCTTGTTAATGTTTCTTAAAATATTCTCTTGCGTTTTTAGAACTGAGGATATGTGGGGGTATTTATAGGAACACCAAAGCCAAGAGAAACCAAGGTAAAAAGACAAAAAATCCAAAAACAGTACAGTCTGAAAATATAGCCGTTACAGTGTTATGAGTCGACTTAGTACTGTTCATGAGTGAACTCATAAGTAGCCGTTACAGGCTAAAAACCAACTTATAGGTCGACTCATAAAAATTATGAGTCGACTCATAAACCATGGGTCGACTCATAAGATCATGAGTCGACTCATCAGAAACAAAACTTTTTTCCAGAACAGTTTGTGAGTCGACTTATGACAGGTATGAGTTGACTCAACCTGATAGGTCGACTCATGATGTTCTGAGTTGACTCATCAGAAATAAATTATAAACTACACAGGAGTTTGTGAGCCGACTCAATACTGTTCATGAGTCAACTCATAAACATGTACACAGAAAATTTCAACTTTGAACCTTGTTAAAAAATATCAAATAAATTCCAAAAATTATGAAACTTTGGGAAATAATTATAGACATGATAAAAACATGCTAAATTTTTTTTTCAAAAATAACCTCCCAAATAAAAAATATCATCATTTTGTAAAATAGTCCAAAACATGAAAATGTAAACACATGAGTTTTGATATTTTAGCTTAACCATGTTTTAAAACATTACAAAATGATTTTGTAGACTTAATAAAAGATGTATATGATTATTGTTAAGTCCAAAAACTAAGAATATAATATTTTCATAAAATTGCATATTTTGCAAACTTTTTAAAAAACAATAAATATGATTTCATTGAACTAAATAAAATTGATATTGATGAAATCATATATATGCATATAAGTATGAAACAAGAAATGTATTTTCAATTGTATTCAATTGTTTCATATTAAAACTTGAAAACTATGAAACCAAAACATATATGTATATATATAACTATATATATACATAGAAACCACAATTAAAGTGTGTATATATATAACTATGTATATATATATAAAAACCAAAACTTGTGTTGTATATATATATATATAACTACATATATATACAATGAAACCAATAAAATATGTGTGTATATATGATTGAGCTTAAAGTACTTAACACACATAATATAAACTCCTAAACTAGATTACCCAAGCTATAGGTCTTCAATAAGCTCGACTTGGTACACTTGCGGATGAAGCTTGAACTTGAATCTTCAACTTAAATTGCGTAGCTTCACTCCACTATTCCACCAACCTCCATTGGATTTGATCGTGAATGCTCGATTCCATCCATCCTCCAACATATTGTTTGTAACGCCCCTCAGGGAGGTACATAAAAATTTGAGCATGACCTACCTGTAATAAGAATGGTCGACCTGCTAAATCTTTATGCACATCACAATATAGATATACTGAAGGGCAAAAAATAAGACAGGGAGATGTATATGCAATACTCAGGATCACGAGGTTGATAGCAGAGTCCATAGAATACCAAAATAGAAGAACACTAAAGGGAACTACAAAATATTACAATATACATGTTTTATAAGTCAAAAATACTACAAAAGTGAACATAAATAAACTCCTAGTAAGAGTTTCCTCTGAAGCTAATCTTCAACTTCAGGGTCTGCAATCCCCTTATCCTTGCCAGTAGTATGACCTGCGAGTGGATTCAGAAACAATAGGGGTGAGCCTAAGGCCCAATAGGTAACCATAAAAATCTCAGGTACAATACAAGGGAACGAATGAAAATGATAGACATAGATATCAAACATGACAAAGGGATCTCAACATTAAGTTGCCATTCTTATATCGCTATCATTGACCGAAATGAAATAACATGTAAAGATGAATAATCAAGGTCTAATATCCAGGATTCCAAACTCCCCAATCATAGGATAATCAATAAACTGTGCATGCCTTTATATACCCATCGGTGAGCGTCCTCACATAGGGCATTATCCACATCGGGACACATTACTATTACCATCCACCGGTGAAGCTTACTTCACACAGGGCATAATCCATGAATATAGACTATCAATTATCAACAAAGAATGGAATATTATCATTATCCATAGTCGAATCATCGAAGCATGTCGAAATGTTGCAATATAATGTTTCGAAGATATCAAAGATATAAAATTGATGTAAACAACATTAGGATAACAATGGCTAAGTAACCACAAAGAGACAATGAGTGAAGTGAATCAAATAGGAATATTACAGAAGTGATAAGATATACAAATCATCATGTGAAACTAACTTGTAGAAATTTCAAGAAAGTAATCAATTGAACTCTCAAAGACTTGAGAGGAAACAATGAAAGGTTACCTACCGATTATGCCGGGATCCTCTCAGCCAACGAATGAATCCAAGATTCTCTGTCCTATATACATGTATACCCACATGAGATTCTAAACACTATGTTGTTTATAATTTTCTAACTTAAATTTTATATTATGGTATAAGTTACACTCTAGATGATTACATAAAATATATTTAGCATGCACAATAGCACCAATAGTGTATATGCAGCAGATTTAGGTGAATGGATGGTATCACAATTGATGTCCAAAATGAATGAAACTAGTTCCAAATGACTCCATTATGAGTCTAATTTTATAATATAAAAATATTACATCAATGCATATTGTATAGTAAATGTTATGTTCTCAGCAAACTACACCTATCAAAACTGTAGCAGAAAAACAGAGATTACTATCTGGAATGAGTGATTTATTTCAGGTACTTAACACTATGCAAATGATCTCAAAATTGGTATATAAGTGTTATAATGGATTAGATTCCAAGTCCCATTAGTTTCATCAAATTTTCATTTTTATAATGCATGTTACATGCAAAACAACACAGGGGGTAGACTGAAATTGCCAGTACATATACTAACTATTAGAACTAGGTTTAGACTTACCAAATGTTATTCGAATTAATTCAAACTCATAGAAATAGAATTATAATCGAGTCTAGTTTTAGGAATAGAAGAATTTCATGCATGCATGGTATATGTTGAGATATATGCTCTTTACAAAGGACATAACTCAGACAGACAGTTTCAGACACATGCACTGAGTTAAATCATACTTTCAAACTAGTAAATAATTTTAGAATTAAACAAACATGGTCTCAAATGAAAGCCAAGAAAGTTTAGTTTCTAGAACAATGAATTTCTTCATTTGGATATATACAAAGAAAGTTATGATCTTTTTATTGATAGTGTATCATGTTGGAATTTCTGCACGAACTTCTGTTTCAAGATAACTTGACATGCATGCACTAAAATGTTACATACAAGACTAAATCCAAATTAAATTATATAATTTAGTTCTAACATCCTTAATAACAACATGCAACAGAGAATTTTACCTAGGGTTTTGACTTTGCCACACTTTCTCCACCAAAGTCCTCAACTACCTTCTTTCTCCACTCCTTCTTCAATGTTCTTGAGAGATGAAGGCTTTTAGAATCTTTTTTTTCTTTTTTTTATAAGAGGAGAGGTGCTGGAGATGTTTAGAGGAGAGGGATGAGGTTTTGAAGAGATTTTTCTTCTTAAATGGCAAAATGAGAGGTGGAGGGCACATATATATAAGCCCATGTGAAGAGAAATATTCAATTTGGCCAAAGTTGAGGGTTTCTGTGTAAAATTTCACCCACTATCATGGCTGAACTATTTAAATAGCTATGTTAATTAGAGGGTTTCAAATTAGGTATTTAATAATTGGGTTATCTCTAACTAAAGTTTAAAACATGGTT
>BQKN01065602.1:104803-131976 GCA_022839385.1 Asparagus kiusianus | reverse complement strand
AGCTTAAATTACTTAACACACATAATATAAACTCCTAAACTAGATTACCCAACCTATAGGTCTTCAATAAGCTCGACTTGATATACTTGGGGATGAAGCTTGAACTTGAATCTTTAACTTAAATTACGTAGCTTCACTTTACTATTCTGCCAACCTCCATTGGATTTGATCGTGAATGCTCGATTCCATCCATCCTCCAACATGTTGTTTATCTATAATGAATAAAAAACACAAATACTAGACAAATAATATAATATGTAAATTATTTGTTAAACATTATCAAAACAAAGAGGCTAATAGTAGCTTCTCTCCAGTCTCTTTGAGAGACAAGCTTCTTCAAGTACTCTCTCTCGATCAGGTCCTCAATATCCCTCTTTAAGATAAGGCAATCGTTGGTGAGGTGGCTATAATTTTTGTAGTAGCAGCAATACTGCCTAGTGTCTCGACTCTGGGGATTCGACCTCATATTGGGAACAATCTCTTTGATGTGTCCCTCCTTCTAGACCCTAGCGAGAGCTTCTACGCGGAAGGTGTCAAGGATTGTGAGAGTGGGCCTCGGTGTCGGGTCCCTCCATCAGTCCTTCCTATCGGATCGATTGGAGTGAGAGTCGACTCTCAGTGATCTCTCGGCCACTCCTACCTTGTAGGGGGTCCTCTAGCCGACTCTGGTATCAACGCCACCGCCAGTGCTACTGCTGGTGTGAGTGGTGCAAGTGGTGCTGCTAGTGAGGTTATTATTACTGAAGTCGTGGTTATGGATGTCTCTATAGCTATGGCTATCATCTTATAAGCTCGGGCATACTCCATGTCCATGTACCCATAAGCTTTGGCAATCAGTTGTTCATAATTGGCAACCAACATCTTAAGAATCGAGTTGGCCAACTCGTTACTTTGCAAGCTGGCCACAAGGGCAGACATAGCAACCGCACTCCCTGAGTCATTAACCTCTAGCCTCTTCACTTAGAACCTTTTGAAGTAGGCTCGAAGGCTCTCTTCCAGAGTCAAGAGCAAGTCATCTATTACCTAAGCAGGACTATGATGGGAGCCGAACATCGGCATAATCCAGTTGAGAAAGAATGTCTCACTTTAGTGTTCGCAGTCCAGAAGATGTGACATTATTTGGTAGGACAAATTATTCATGTCATCTCTAAGGTGAATCCCTTGAGAGTTCTAATGATAAAACCGTCATCTCTGAATTGTCGGTTGGTAAAGTGGGCTATCTTCTTGTCACAATATGACATGCAATTCAAGCCCTAAAAAGCAGTCAAGGGTCAAGCATTGGCAGACTTCTTAGCCGATCACCCGGCGCCAGGGACATCTAAGATGTATGAAGAATTGCCCGATGAAGTCACTAAAGCTTGCGTCACTCAAGAAGCTACGTAAGTGTGGAAATTATTCTTCGACGGTGCGTCTAGAGAAAATCCTCATGGAGCAATTACCACGGCAGTAGGAGTGGTGTTCGTTTCTCCGAAGGGTCATGTGATCCCAAGAGGATTTTCCCTGATTGAACCCTGCACCAACAATGTAGCTGAGTATAATGCTCTGCTATTAGGAATGCTATTTATTGAAGAACTTAATATTCAACATCTTGAAGCTTACGGTGACTCTCAGCTAATCATGAATCAGATCCGAGGGGAATACGAAGTGTGTCATGAGGATCTGATCCCATATTACTTTGTAGTGCTAAAGCAAGCTAAGAAGTTCGAAGGTTTCTTTATTGAATATATTCCACGAGCTCAGAATGCTTATGCAGATGCTTTAGCCTCATTGGCAACCTCATTAGCATTACCCCCGGGGGCCGAAACTACGATTCTTGTTACGGGACGTGAGTTATACTATTCTAAAATTCCTATAGAGGAAAGTTCGGATGAGACATCGGTAGGAGAAGTCTATACAACCTCGATGGAGCTTGAATTTAGAGATTAGTAATTCCCGTACATCGACTATGCCATATATGGAATTTTGCCTGAAGACCCTAAGGAAGCGGCCACTATCAAACGAAAGGCCCTCCAATTCTATTACGATGCAGTTTCTCAAATCCTGTATCGTAAATCACATGATGGAGTTTTGCTTCGATGACTCTCTCGGAAGGAAGCAAAAGAGTCTCTCAAGGAAGCTCACGACGGAATGTGCGGAGCTCATCAGCATGGAGCTAAGTTAGGCGATCGTCTCCGACGAATTGGTTATTATTGGCCAAAGATGTTCTCAGACGCAGTGGACTATGCTAAACATTGTCACACATGCCAAATTCATGGTGATTTTATCTATCAAGCGCCAGGAAACTTACATCCCACATCTGCTTCTTGGCCATTCAAAATATGGGGTATGGATATCGTGGGACCAATTTCTCCTCCGACTTCCAAAAGACACGGGTTCATTCTGGCCGTAACCGATTATTTCTCCAAATGGGCGGAAGTAATCTTGCTAAAAGAGGTCAAGACAAAGAATGTGATTAAGTTTATCAAACATCACGTCATCTACCGATTTGGATTCCCAAGACGAATAGTTCACGACAATGGGACACAATTTGTTAGCTTTGGATTCCAGAGATTTTGTGATAAGTTTAGAATCCAAAGTATCGCATCTACGGCATATTATCCGCCAGCAAATGGTCTTACAGAAGCTTTTAACAAAACCATTGTGAAGCTTCTCAAAAAATTTGTTTCCAAGAGCCGACATGATTAGGAAGAAAGACTCAACGCATGTTTGTGGGCCTATCGCACCACAGTGAGAACCCCTACAAGAGCTACGCCGTTCTCTTTAGTATACAGCTGCGAAGCTGTATTACCATTAGAAATTCAAATCCCTTCCCTAAGAGTCGCTATTACAACCGGACTGACAGAGGAAGAGAAACATCAACGACATCTTCAGGAACTTGAAGCCTTAGATGAAAAACGACTCCAAGCTCAGCAGCAGATCGAGTTATATCAAGCCCGCATTTCTAAAGCTTATAACAAAAAGGTCAAAGAACGGATTTTCAAGAAAAGCGATTTGGTTTTGGCTAATCGACGACCTATGATAATGACCTACAAAACCAAAGGGAAGTTCAATCCTAAATGTGAAGGACCTTTTGTGATAGAGAAAGTCTATTCTAATGGAGCCTACCGTCTCATTAATAAAAAAGGCGATAGACTCATGATGCCAATTAATGAGAAATTTCTTAAGAAATATTACCCATAGATTATAAAGTCTCTTTTCACCAAATTTCCCCCCAAGTAATCCAAGCTGTGGGTTGCCTACTAGGGGTTCGATTAGAGGAGGAGTAATAATTTGTTTCTCTTACTGTATACGTCGTCAAGTTAACATTACACCTCTGATGATTGAAGTTGTCGAGAACTGTTATAATAAAGAAAATTTCCCAAAATCTACCAGAAGATTGTCAGATTGATTTGATTTAGTGGACAAGTCTTAACTTAGAATACACTCTCAAGGTTGGAGGAAAAAGCGTCTAGCCTCCCTGAACGCAAGTTCTATAACTGCGTTTCAAGTCCTTTGGACGCAAGGCACGACACTGCGTCTTTGGTTTCTATAACTGCATTTCAAGTCTTAACTTAGAATACACTCTCAAGGTTGGAAGAAAAAGCGTCTAGCTTCCCTAAACTCAAGTTCTATAACTGCGTTTCAAGTCCTTTGGACGTAAGGCGCGACACTGCGTCTTTGGTTTCTATAAAGGGAACAGACCCACGTCGAGTTCATTCAAATACAGAATTTCAACTATGAAAAAAAAATTGCCAGAGATTACTCTAATGACAGCAAAGAGGATCCCCAATAAATTGGAATGCGTCAAGCCTTCCCATACGAAAGTTTTATAACTACAGTCTAAGTCTCAGAGTTGCGTTCAAGCTTGTTTAGATGAAAGCCCAAACCTTGCGTCTTTGACTGATAAAAGGAGATAGGCCTGCGTTCAAATCATTTAAACACAAAGGGGAAATTTTCAGAAATTCCAACATCACAAAGAGGCTGCAGCATTTCAGAAAAACACAGAAAATAGAAGGAAAAGATAAGCAACAGTAGTTCATGCAGATAATAAGCGTTTAACGTAAATTTATTACAAAATGAAAAAAAAATAAGAGTTGTTGGGGCTTAAAATAAAGAGAAGCTTAAAAGATGAGCTTCTGTTTCAGATACATGTCTTTCATGCTCCGCCAGCACTTCTCCTTCAACCCTCTTACGAAGCTGGACATCAGAAGCCGCGGCAGCAGCAGAAGCCTCTTGTTGCTGCACTTGGATGGCCTCCTTTTCTGCTTGGATCCTCGCCTCGAGGGTAGCCTCCCCAAGGTTGAATTCTTCTTGGGTTAGCTCCCCTGCAATGAGTCTGGCCTTGGCTTGGAGACGCTGCTTCTGTAAGCTCCAGATGAGGGCCTTCCTCTCCGAGATATCAAGAGCTCGGGCTCTGGCAGCAACTCTCTCTTTAAGCCTGGCATTGCTGATGGCCTACTATATCTTAGGCCTTAGATCTGTCTGCTTTAGCTCCTCTAAGTAACGAGCGGCACCTGAGAAGCGGTAGATCTTCTCTGCACAACGCCGAGCGTGATAGAGGTTGACTTCAGCCAGATTATTCAAGCTCTCCTGGATAGAAGCTTGAAACTCAGAGAAGGAGCCCCAGCCTTGCATCACGACGGAGAAATCTTGCTTCACCTGGTTCTCCAGGCGCCTAAGGAGAAAGAGAGTGCAGTTGGGTGCCAGATAAGAAATCTCATCAGTCACCTGCTCGAAACCCTCATTTGGAAGTATTGTGGAGATGGGTGGAATGAGAGGAGCATCGCCTGAATTATGAGGTATGAGGGGTTCAGAAGTAGAAGCCTCGCCTTGCAACAAAATAAATAAAAGCAAAGTCAATAAAATAGACGAATTCAAGCGCAGTGTTATAGACTTGCGTTAAGATCAACTAGAACGCAAAGGATCTAAACCTGCATTGAATCATCATGGACGCAGGGAATTAAAATTGTGTCAAATGCAGCAGGATCAAACCAGTGTGTCAAAACGAAGGGATCAACCCTTAGTTTTGTCAATGAATACAGAAGCTTCTTCATGCGCTCAAGATTAAGGGATTGACCCTTCATTTCGTTAATGAACATAGGAATTTCTTTCGGCGTTCGAAAATAAAGAGACAAATAGTTTTCGTCAAAAGACGCAGAAATTGCTTTCTACATTCAAGATTGAAGGGACGAATCGTATTCGTCTTCATCAACCAAAATCCATCTAAGGGATTTAAAGAAAACTTATCAAAATGAATGCTAAAACAAAAAAGATAGTGTGGCTTACCTTGATGTCCAGGCATCGGTGAGGGAGGCATCAACGTCGGTCCGGAGGTGGACCCAAAAGCATTCTCCGACGACGGTATTGGGTGCACCGCCTTTTCATCTCCGCTCGAGCAAGATTTCTTGGAGGCCATGTCCAGATGACGAAGCAAAACAGTCAAAACTCTTTTTAGAATTAATGAGAAGAAACTCGTTTCTGGGTTCAAGAAGGAAGCCTAAGCGTTTAAGGCTCTTGACAAGACCAATCAGGGCTATTTATATATATTCACTGTGGGTAGTATAGAGTCCCAAGACTCCTGCCCAAGTGTGATCTCTTCGTCATCATTATATTCGTTTAGACTTCTGATGAGACGCGGGATGAGACCCTTCGTTTGAAAGATATGTAGAGGAAGCCATACGCAATGATCTGGAGATGCGTTCAAATACACAACGCAGTCTCAGACATGCGCAACCCAGCTCAAAGATCCCAAACGCAAGGGGTAGCTCTGGTCCTGTGTTCTCAATATAAGAGTTCGATTCCCGCCTACATCACTCCGTCATGTAATGATAATTCTTTTGTCAAAATTAACTTATCGACTCTCGTCAATAGAGCGATAACTCCTCAAAGTTGCTCCGAATGCAACACTTTCAACTTATCGACTCTCGTCAATAGAGCGATAACTCCTCAAAGTTGCTCCGATCGCAACATTTCCAATTTATCGACTCTCATCAATAGAGCGATAACTCCTCAAAGTTGCTCCGATCACAACACTTCCAATTTATCGACTCTCGTCAATAGAACGATAGGTCTACAAAGTTACTCCGATCGCAACACTTCTAATTTATCGACTCTCGTCAATAGAGCGATAACTCCTCAAGTTGCTCTGATCGCAACACTTCCAATTTATCGACTCTCGTGAATAGAGCGATAAGTCTACAAAGTTGCCCTGATCGCAACACTTTCAAATTATCGACTCTCATCAATAGAGTGATAGGTCCACAAAGTTGCTCCGATCGCAACACTTTCAACTTATCGACTCTCCCCAATAGAGCGATAGGTCCTCAAAGTTGCTCCGATCGCAACACTTTTAACTTATCGACTCTTGTAAATAGAGCGATAAGTCCTCAAAATTGCTCCGAACGCAACACTTTTAACTTATCGACTCTTGTCAATAGAGCAATAGGTCCACAAAGTTGCTCTGATCGCAACACTTTCAACTTATCAACTCTTATCAATAGAGCGATAGGTCCTCAAAGTTGCTCCGATCGCAACACTTCTAACTTATCGACTCTCGTCAATAGAGCGATAGGTCCTCAAAGTTGCTCCGAACACAACACTTCCAATTTATCGACTCTCGTCAATAGAGCGATAGGTCCTCAAAGTTGCTCTGATCACAACACTTTCGTTTTGTTGACTTTCACCAATAGGGCGTCAAGACTACAAACTCACCATGTTAATAGGGCACTCCTGAGATTTAAAAATTTCTTCCAGTGCTTGAAACAAAAGCATATAGACAATCTATCCTTTGATATCAAAACAGTATCTCATCATTCCATGTCAAAATATGATGTGCAAAAGAAATGATGAAAAAACTGAAATAGCACTATTTTATTCAAAGGAAAACAAAGCAACAAGAAGATAAGTGTTGTTTCTAAGTGACACAAGAACAGGCTCATCAATTCATCAAACTGAATGAGGTAAGCTGAGACTTAATGTCAGAAAGTTTCTCTTCATGATCAGCTCACACCAGCATCTCGGCCCACTTCCGAAGCTCATCCTCGCTAGACAACGTGGCAGCAATCTCCTTTTTAGTCTCTTCAAGAGCTCTAGCTTCTGTGCGATAATCTACTAGAGAGGTTGCGCTTTTGATGTTGAGCTCGGTGACAATAGCTTCTTCTCGTTTGAATTGAGCCTTCAATCTAGCCAACTCTATTTCAGTGGCTATGATCTTCTTTCGTAAATTCTCTAGCTCAGTTTGTTTTTGAGCATGCAGCTTCTGCAGATGTTCCACCTGAACTTCTTTCTTAGCTATATGACGTTGAGCTGCTTCATACTTATTAGCCTCTTCAGCCCGGATGTCCTCAAGCGTCGACACAATCTGAGCTGGGATGTTAGCACGACCTAAAGCCTCTAAGAACCTCAATTGTGCCTCTAAGCGTCGAATGGCTTCTGAGCAATGCTCAACTACCGGAGCATCCCCCACAAACTTGAGGTTGTTCAAACTATTTATGAGCATAGGCTTAAAGGTTTCAAAAGTATCTCGGCCGGTCAACACAACCTCAATCACTTTCTTGGTTAGACTTTCTAAATAGTCAAGAGAAATCTTGAGAAAATCTGGCACATCCGTGGGACTCGAAGCAGTGATGGGAGATGGTACAGAAACTTCTGAAGATACAAAGCTAAGTAAGAGACCAGCAGGCGATTTTGGCGTAGTGGCCTGAGAGGGAACGTCGACATCCAGTTGAGATGGACTCGATTGAAGAGCCATAAGTTCCCCCATTCTAGATGATCTTGACACGTCTACAACTTCTGTAGGGGCTAAAGAAATTATCAATAAAGTCGTCGGTGGGAGAGTTGTCGTTGAGAGCTCCAAGCAAGGTGGCTCTGACACCTGAGCTGGTGGTGGTATAAGTTGTTACGTCGAAGGAGGGATGATAGCGCTCACCTAATGTATCATAGGATCTGTACGAGAAAACTGTTTAAATGTAGAACAAAGATTAGTCGTGAGTCAGAACAAATGACGCTTACCAGTGAGAGGTAGGGGAATGTAGGCTGATGCCTTGTCTGAAGAAGCTGGTGGTGGAATATCCCACTCATCGGGATCATAGCTATCATCACCCAAGTTGTCATTGTTCTCATTACTCCCACTTTGGTCACCACCATCATCTGTGTCATTTGCACCATCGCTATCGCTATGGCTATGGTCCATAGGCTCCTCTTCGTCTACGGGAGGAAATGCTGCGGATCCCCGGGGATGGTAGGTTTTGATATGACTCCAGTAGTAGGGCTTGGCTGTGTATCTCCTACAGGTGGTAATAACATAGAAGCAGAGGGAGACTTGTCTGCTACTAAGTCTTGCTGGGCAGTCACGGTAGGTTCTTGGACAGGAGGTCTATCTTCTTCAACATGAGGGGCGGTAGAGGCAGTATCATGAAGCGTGTCTTCAGGGGCAAATTCTGCAGCCCTTGCAAATGATTCATCTCCACGCTCTTCTTCATTCAATGAACGAACAGAAGAAACAGGGCCTCCTAAAGCGGGACCAACTGTTGGGAGACCAGGCTGAGGTGAAAGTCCCATAGCAGTAGACTCCCGTTCTTCCTTTTTTGCATGCCATGCTTTCTGAGCGTCTGACATAAGTTTAGAAGCAGGGGGTTCGAGCGTTAACTTTCGACGAGCTCGTTTGTCATACTTGGCTCCCTTAGCTGGGTCAGGTGCCCTCTTTCCAGTAGTGCTTTTGATCCGGGTTTTAACTCTCGAGGATTCTACCTCGTGGGTATCCGGCATCCTGATCTCTTCTTGAACCCCCTCTAGCGATTGTCGATGTTCGTCTTCAGTAATCGCCTTTTCGTATGATAAGTACTCATTAACCCCCTAGGCACAGAACTTTTTAGCACTCCTCTTAGAAGCATACCATTTGCGAATGGCCTTCAAGCAAGAAGTATTCATGTTGTAAGTTGAAATTTGAGAAGCAGCCTGGTACCATGTACAAAAGTTTAAAGAGGTACGAACGTTGGGCATCTTGTGCGGCAGTTAGAATTTTGCTCCCGTATAGCCTGTCACTGAGTAATACCAAGCTCTTGCTCATTCATACACATTACCTGTGTGTGCAAGAGTAGGGTTTGGATTTCCGACATAAATCTGATCATAGCCGAATTGCCGAGAAAAGCGATAAGGCTGGTATGGTTCAATGAAGCATTTTCTCCCTTGTCGGAAGAAAAGATAGCCCGAGCGAATATTTATGAGCCACCAGAAGGCGCATCTACTAAGTGTAGTAAAAGAATTCCACCCCGGAGTATCTTGATAGATCTCTCCATATGCACCGCCCTCGAAAACAGGAAATTTGCAAGCGATCTCATAATTATAATCACGTCTAAATATTTTGCAGAATTTAACCTGATACCAACCTACCCATCGAGCGGTTTCCAATTGCTGAACGAGAGGAGCCGAAGTATTGCTCGATTCAAGGGTCGACATTATCGAAGGACGTACAAAACAAACCACTATACCAAATAAGCCTGAATGGTTGTTTTCCCGTCTGAGTCCAATTTCTTGACGGCAATAAACTCAGAGGCTAATTCCCGCAGACCACTCTGTAAGCAGCATACCATGGCTGAAAGGAGATTTAGAGACCGTCCATGAGCTAGGAGAACAACTAGGTATAATACTTCTACTGTAATAGCATCCACCGGCCTAGTGGGTACTACGCAACGTTTCAACCAAAGAGTAAGAAAACCAACAAACAAAGCCGTGTCGGAGATCGGGACTTCTTCCTGATAATGGAAGCTTTCGAATGCGGTGAAAGCCGGGAAGACGTCCTCCTCTACCTCGCAAGTATAGTCGGAGGTCGCGTCATTGATACGCTCATTGATTTCCTCAAGAGTACTGGCGGCTAAGCGAGTCACCTCAGCGTCCTTGTCCCACAGATTTCGGAAAAGATACTCTGCCCACTGTCCTTGTTTCACACCACTGGCTCTCTTCCCAGTAGTTTGTGCACATATCTAGAAATGGTATATCAATTCCCAATAAGTGTCATAGATTTCGGGAGCACCATGTTTTAAGATCTCCAATTCTCTATTACCGGGAACAAATTCCTCATAAGGTAGTTCTCCAAAAGATAATCTAGAGATTTCAAACATCTCGTGGAGAGTGAAGCCTAATTCACCAGCAGGAGTAAAAAAGGTACCGGTGTGAGGATTGTAAAATTCTAGCATAGCAAAAAGTCCTCTATAATTTGGAGAAATCCCATATCGAGTGGCTATTATTGGAGTCCTCAACTCTGAAATTCTCAAAGGTTCTTCTAGCTCCTCTAAGACAAAATTTATCATCCGGGCCCACCAGTCTGTCTCACTTGAATGTACCCATGTCGGAGCCCTGAAATCTTAAGCGGGGAATTCTCCTTTGATAGAAATGAATTTCCTGATGAAGACCTCCGCCAGCTTAGCAGGTTCACCGACGGGATGTTCTTTTTTGAATAAACTTGGCTTCATGGCCACAAAATAATTAAAGCCAGCTGGATGAGTGCCCCGAGGAGTAATGTGCCCAGTAGCGACACCTCCTTGGTCCTGAATGAGTTCCCAATTCATTGACCATGGGATAGAAGCGCACTGATAATAAGAAATCGGCCACATTCGCTCTAAATTGGGAAGGAAAAGACGACGGTTGTTGACAGCCCTCAGCCATTTGTAGTTTCCCTCCGACATCCGCTTGGGATCCATTTTAGCAGAATCCCCGAAGAGGAAGGATGGTTTCTTTAAAATCTCACGCTCTGCGGTTTCAAATCTAGCATCCGTAACTAAAGACCTGAGAGTCTCGGGGAAAGCTTGAGTGATGAGTTTCGCCCGCTCTTTGTTGGTGTCCTGGAATACTGGGTACTCTACATAAAAGCTAAAGATTGTATTTTTCTCCGCACCTCCCGCATGACCAAAGTAATGATTAAAAGAAAGAGGCTCGTTAGAGTAGCGCACTGCAAATGAAAAAGAAAATCAGTCAGTTAAACTAAGGAGTCTAACTCAAGAAGGCAAGTTACGGATCTGTGTCCAAATTTTAAACAACAAGGTCCAAACTTGCGTCCAAATTCCTAAACACAGGGTTTCAACCCGCATTCAAAATTCGAAACACAGGGTCTAAGCCTGCGTTGAAATATCATGAACGACGGAGCTAACCGTGCGTTCTAAAATCAAGAAACACTAAGGATTATCTCTGTGTTCTAATGGTGGAAGGCAAACCACCAATCAAAGATTGAGGAGAAGGAATTTGTCAAAACGACTTACGACTACCCAGACTTACCGTTAATTGAAGAAATCAGAGATGATGGCACGGAGGTTTGAATTTCCTTGGAGGTTTTAGCCGATGGAGCATCCTGAGCTTGGACGATCTTTGATTTGGAGGCCAGTCTCTTCTTGGGAGCCATTCTAATAGTGATGAAGGAGATTTAATAACGAATTTTTTTCTTCGTTGAAGGGTCGGAGAAGATGAACATGAACCCTGTTAAGAGGTCGACAGAAAAGCAAGAGAGAGAGAAAAGTCGAACGACTTCTTGATTTGACCTCAGTGGTCTATTTATAGACAGCTATAGTTGTTAAATCAGCATGCGATTTTAGGCCAAAATCCCACCCAAAACGTGATTTTCGCGTTTTCAAATAAGGGGTCTCAACTTCCAAATGCATCCCCGCATTCAGATGGTCGAACACATGATTTAGCCATGCGTTTTAGTGACCGACCTCAGCCTATCACGCAACTAACCCTTTCAAAGGGGTTAATATTCCAAGTAATGACAATATGATCGAAATCATTACCCCAGTTGAGCTGATCAAGAAAGGAGATAATTTGGTTTCCTCTGAGACCGCCCTCCTGACTAAAATTAGGATAAGGCCCTTCTTATACAGGCTTGCGGTTCTCTCTGTATATGATAATGGATCCGTCTTAAGCCCGGTGGTGCTCAACCGCACTGAGGATGACCTCGTTGACAAGTTTGCAGCTGGTGTTTCTATGTTTCTTCGATGTACTTAGCTCTCTCTTACCCAAATCTTGCACATATGCCTCACATGTTCATGAATTCCTACAATAATTTTCTAGACAACTGAATGCACCTCATCACAGGTTGGGTGGAGTATCTTAAGGACCCAAACAAATTCGTTGTCATTATCGTTCTTGTTTGGTTCGTCAGTAATGACTTAGACTTTAGCTTGTTTGACTAAGTTCGTTGTCCTCAAGACGCAAAAGTTATTATACAACCAAGTTCATGATGTCTTCGAGTCAAACGAAGTGAACAATCAGTCAACAAAATTTTAAGATCCAAAGTATTCCGAAAATTCGTCCCAATCAACCGCGAACTTTTAAAAACTTTAGAGAGGGTTCTGTAGGCTGTCTAAAAAATTACAACAGAGAGTTTATCCCCATCAAACATCAACAATGGAGGTTACAATTCGACGACTTCCAGAAGGCTATAATTCAATGACCTTCACGACAATCGATGAAAACTTCGATCAATGGTCTTCACAACCAATAATGAGAGTTGCAATCTAATGACTCCCACATTTTAAAAAACTAAAGCGAAGATTACTAAACGACGATCGTCACGATGCTCTGACAGAAGAGATTAAAAGCCAACTATCTCTTCAATCCAACACGCAGGACACATCCTTGCATCCCAGAGGTGAAGGACAAGTGTCCTCATTTCAGAGTCAAAGCTATACAAACGCAGCTCCTAAATGCTGCAAACGCAGCGCCTAAATGCTGCAAACAAAGCTTCCATTCACTGCTGAACGCAGCTTCTAACAGCTACCAACGCAGGATGGATCTGCTGCCCAACGTAGCTCGCAAGTACAAGAACTGCGTTTGACATGTTCAAACACAAGTTGAACGATTCCAGAAACTATTTTCTCCCCATGATCTGAGTGATTTCCACCCCCACTTAGGAGCGGATTAAGGAGGCAGTTACACCCCATTCAGCCCCACTTAGGAGTAAATTATGGGGGTAGTTACATCACGAATATCCATATAAATATCAACAAACTCAACAGAGTTCGGGGATCAGATTTTGGGGAGGTAAGAATCATATATTGGAGATAAAATTCTGGAGAAAATCTGGAGGTAATAATCTTCAATAACCGAAGATTATCAGATATTTAAAGCTTGGATTCTCAACCAAATTATTTCGGTTCAAACAACTCTTCTCCACCAAAGTTGGTTACTGGTTACCAGCTCGAACACACGAGTCAGTTGTTCCAGTGAATTGAGACATTCGGATCATCAACAGAGAGCAAATTCGACATGGGCATTCGAAGAAAGCACTCTACTGCCACCGTGAAGAACCCAGAATTAAACAATTGGGAGAATCAAATTCGTTCTCCTCTTTTTTATAATCGGAATTCAAATTGTAATTAAAATCGAGAGAATACAAATCAAATTTTCTTTCATTCTTTTTACTACAAATTTTCCACAAACAATGGGTATTCTGTGTCCTAATCTAAGAGAATGAGATTCAATCCTGTACCCGATAAAATTCAATCTGATTAACTTCACACCGTTTGACGGGAAAAACTTGCCTACTCATATTTGATCCATTTTAAGTCTCATTTGGCCATTATCTCTGGAAACGAAGCTTTGATAGTCCGTTCATTCATTAGCATCCTTCGTGGGCCCACCTTCGATTGGTACCGACGTCTTAAGCCTGGGAGCGTCAATTGCTGGGATGACATGGAAAGTTTGTTCCTCAGTAATTTTTTTGATGATGACACTGAGGTGTCAATCGAAACCCTTCTGGATGAGAAACAAAAAGACAAAGAGTAAGTTGATAATTTTGTCAAGCGCTTTCGTAACAAGGCGATGAATTGCAGAGATCATGTTAGAGAGGAGTTCATCCTGTAAACATGCCATAACAATCTCTCCATTAATGTCCTGGAAGCTCTGGGGTCGTGCCTTCAGCAACTTGGAAAGAGTTAAATCTACACGGCGAACAAGCTGAACGCTTTCTTAAAAGAAAGAAAGTTGAGAGAAGCCAACCGACGATACCTGCAACTGCTATGAACGCCAATCAAACGTTACAACAGGAACCCCGAAGGCAACAAAAGACTCCTGATCTGAAATTCTAGAAGGAGTATTCTTTCGAAGATGATAAAATTCCAGTCATCTTGAAATACCTCCTCACCAATGACAAAATCGAGCTACCACCTATTAAAGATTAGGAGGAAGCTAAGAGGATTACGGATCTAAACTACTGTGCATACCACAGAAGAGTTCTTTATCCCACAAAGTTTTGCTTTGGCCTTAAAAACAAAATTCAAGTCTTAATTGACTCCAGTGTCATAACGGCAAAACAAGCCAAATAAGGACGCCATGGAACTCCGAAGAGTATACGAGTATAAACTACTTCTTCATGTAACTCCGAAGAGTATACGAGTATCAACTGCTTTTTCATGTAACTCTGAAGAGTATACGAGTATAAACTGCTTCTCCATGTAACTCTAAAGAGTATACGAGTATAAACTGTTTCTCCCTTTCCTCCGACAGGTATACGTGGTTAAACTACTTCCCTTATTTCTAATAATAGGAAGTTCCTAGAGAATATTGCTCTTAATATTCTTAAGAATAACCTAATAATATGGCCGAATATAATTAGATTCAGATTCGCCAAAGAGTTGGGGGTGGAATATCGCAATTCATTCTAATGGGAAGTTCCAGATTATGATTAAGAATCTCTCACTGTGGCTATTTAATCATTTTCAAGATGATTAAAACCCTCCTAATATGACTTTCGGAGCACTCTTTCATTGAAATGAGATTCAATGACTTTATCGGGTTAATCTTCTCTCACGAAACTCCCACAGAGTAATTGTGGAGTGCTTATGATTCATAGTCCTCCACCATAAAATCTCTCACTTATCAAATTAATTGACGGCGGGTCCACAAAAATTCTTCACGATTGAATCCATTCAAACTCCCACTATGTCTAAGCCTTTAACACTTCTACTGTTGAAGTCCTGACAAGACATCCAAAATTTCAATCTGCTGATCTATGGTGAATATCAAACCCCTTTGTGTTAAATCCTAGCCACTTGACACCGAAAACCCCCACCAAGTGATTTGTACAAGTTAACATTCTCACTATTATTTGTACCCTACTCCCACTTCTTATTTGGTCAAACCTTTAAACAGTTAGGGCCAGAGCCAAAATCTCCTCTCGGTTCCTTTCATGAACGAGAGGTCCACAAATTGAACGATCAAACCTTTTAATAGTTAGGATCGTCTCAAACTCCTATCTGGTCAAATCTTTAAACAGTTAGGACCAAAACCAAAATCTCCTCTCGACTCCTTTCATGAACGAGAGGTCCACTCAAATTGGACGGTTAAACCTTTAAACAATTAGAATCATTCCAATCTAATTTGGTTAAACCTTTAAACAGTTAGGACCAAAGCCAAAATTACCTCTCGATTCCTTCCATGAACAAGAGGTCCATAAATTGAACGATCAAACCTTTTAACAGTTAGGATCGTCTCAAACTCCTATTTGGTTAAACCTTTAAATAGTTAGGACCAAAGCCAAAATCTCCTCTCGATTCCTTCTATGAACGAGAGGTCCACTTAGATTAGATAGTTAAACCTTTAAATAGTTAGAATTGTTCCAATCTTATTTGGTTAATCATTTAAACAGTTAGGACCAAAGCCAAAATTCCCTCTCGATTCCTTCCATGAATAAGAGGTCCATAAATTGAACGATCAAACCTTTTAATAGTTAGGATCGTCTTAAACTTCTTTTTTGGTCAAACCTTTAAATAGTTAGGACCAAAGCCAAAATCTCTTCTCGATTCCTTCCATAAATGAGAGGTTCATAAATTGAACGATCAAACCTTTTAACAATTAGGATCGTCTCAAACTCCTATTTGGTCAAACCTTTAAATAGTTAGGACAAAAACTAAAATCTCCTCTCGACTTCTTCCATGAACGAGAGGTCCATTCAAATTGGACGGTTAAACCTTTAAACAGTTAGAATCATTCCAATCTCATTTGGTTAAACCTTTAAACAGTTAGGACCAAAGCTAAAATCTCCTCTCAATTCCTTCCATGAACGAGAGGTCCACAAATTAAACGATCAAACCTTTTAACAGTTAGGATTGCCTCAAACTCCTATTTAGTCAAACCTTTAAACAGTTAGGACCAAAACCAAAATCTCCTCTCGACTCCTTTTATGAATGAGAGGTCAACTCAAATTGGATGGTTAAACCTTTAAACAGTTAGAATCGTTCCAATCTCATTTGGTTAAACCTTTAAATAGTTAGGACCAAAGCCAAAATTCTCTCTCGATTCCTTTCATGAACGAGAGGTCCACAAATTGGCCGGTTAAACCTTTAAACAGTTAGAATCATTCCAATCTCATTTGGTTAAACCTTTAAACAGTTAGAACCAAAGCCAAAATTCCCTCTCGATTCCTTCCATGAATGCGAGGTCCAAAAATTGAACGATCAAACCATTTAACAGTTAGGATCGTCTCAAGCTCCTATTTGGTTAAGCCTTTAAACAGTTAGGTCTAAAGCCAAAATCTCCTCTCGATTCCGTTAATGAATGAGAGGTCCACTCAGATTGGATGGTTAAACCTTTAAACAGTTAGAATCGTTCCAATCTTATTTGGTTAAACCTTTAAATAGTTAGGACAAAAGCCAAAATTCCCTCTCGAATCCTTCCATGAACGAGAGGTCCATAAATTAAACGATCAAACCTTTTAACAGTTAGGATCGTCTCAAACTTCTTATTTGGTCAAACCTTTAAATAGTTAGAACCAAAACCAAAATCTCCTCTAGATTCCTTTCATGAATGAGAGGTCTAAAAATTGAAAGATCAAACCTTTTAACAGTTAGGATCATCTCAAACTCTTATTTTGTCAAACCTTTAAACAGTTAGGACGAAAACCAAAATCTCGTCTTGACTCCTTCCATGAACGAGAGGTCCACTCAAATTGGATGGTTAAATCTTTAAACAGTTAGAATCATTCCAATCTCATTTGGTTAAACCTTTAAACGGTTAGGACCAAAGCCAAAATTTTCTCTCGATTCCTTCCATGAACAAGAGGTCCATAAATTAAAAGATCAAACCTTTTAACAATTAGGATCGTCTCAAACTCTCATTTGGTCAAACCTTTAAATATTTAGAACCAAAATCAGAATCACCTCTTGATAAATGAAAAGTTTCCTCACATTCCACACTCGGCCTAACCTTTAAACAAGTTAGGACCAAAGTCGAAATTTCATCTCGATAAATGAGAAATCTACTTTTAGATTGGATAATCAAACCTTTTAACAGTTAGTGTTATCTAAATCTTCTTTATTCTTGGAGTAGAGATCTCACTCTTAGTTTCACCCTTCAGATTCTCGAAGTAGAGATCCTACTTCGAGTTTCTTTTATAAAAGGAGATAGAACATAAAATTCTTCCTCTTTATCATCGGGTTTATCTCTACCAACAAAAAAGAGACTAGGATATAGAATATAAAATTCTTTCTCTCCATGATCGGGGTCATCTCTACCAACAAAAAAGAGACTAGAAGATAAAATATAAAATTCTTCTTCTCCGGCATTGGGTTCATCTCTACCAACAAAAAAAAGACAAGGAGATAGAACATAAAATTCTTCCTCTCCAGTGTCGGGTTCATCTTTTCACCAAAAAGACGTAACCCATCAATATTTTCAAATTCATGTTTTATGCGTGGGGGACGTTATCTCAATCCTTTATTAGAGATAAGTCTATGCCTAATACGCGTTGCCGGGTAGTTCGTTCCCGTAAAAACGACCAAGTCTATGTATTCAACATCATAGCACAAAGTCTAAGAGAGTTTATTCTCTTAGCACAACATTACATGTAGAACAGACTTAAACAATCTGCATGCTAACCCAATTCAAACGGCAGTTGATAAAGGTTTATTAAATCCGTTGATGGCTGAGGGTTTTCTAAAAATCATATAAATTTGATAGTCACTGACGCACCAGCTTCATTAGTTGGTCTCATGACTTTATTATCCGACAAACCCAGGATAAAATCCATACCTGCATATGAACCAACCTGAACAATTGGTCCTGCAGCCTCGACACTCGGGACCGTCATGCTCCAAAAGAGCTTAAAATGTGTAGACTCTAGTAAACGCACGAGCATAAAATGTGTTAACGCCGGTCAACACGTTATAGTGAAAATTGACGCCGGTCAACGTGCTAATGATTTTCACCAAAATAAGACAAAGGAAAAAATTCCAAGTTCAATTACGATCCAGATATGAATTCCCTGTAGGCGGTAAAAATTACCTTTACAGATAAGGCCTGAAATCCGCCTGCATATCCGGGTCACCCGTACAACTTGAAAGTTGAACTCACGAGCATGAAGAGAGATCACCTGTGTACTTAACTCATCAGCACGAGCCAAGACCACGCAATCACCAAGCTCGCCTGCATATTTGATTTACCTGCACGAGTCAAATCTACTCACGAGCTGAACTTGCCTGTATAGCCAGGCGATCGGCAAACTCGCCTACCACGCCGGAGTGCTTGGCGATCGCGATATCACGTACAGTGATAGGACTTCCTATTTACCATGACATGAAGGGAAGGAGAACAGTACTCCGAGCCCATCAGGCAACTGTCCACGGTACGAGCGACCAGTCGAATCCACGCTGTCTCTAAACTCGCCTGCACACTTGACTCGCCTGCACGAGTCAAGTTTTCTTAAGATATAAACTTGACCGCATATCCGAGCAATAAGCTAAGCAACAAGCTCGCCAGACATGCCAGAGTATTGTGCGGCCATAATATCACGTACAGTGATGGGTCTTCCTATTTTGTCGTGACGTGAAGGGAAGGAGTACAGTGCTCCGAGCCTATCAAGCGGCTGCTCATAGTACAAGCGATAAGTATGGCATCTCTCAACAGTACATGGTCACAAGGGAGTGACCACGCCGTCTCTCCTCTATTTAAGAGCCTCTCCTGACTCAGGAAAAGGGTCAGAGGGTTCAAGGTTCAAGGTTGGCGTTTTGACAATTGATTGATCAATTCAGTCAATTAACCGGACTACCAGCTCTCAGCTTCCGATTGAGCTAAGGACCTGCTCTCTGCATTATTCTTGCACTGTAGTATCTCCTTTTAGCTCTCAATCTTGACAGTTATTGCACTCAGATACTCAAACTCGACAAACCCGAGCTTTCTACTGCATATTGAAGCTCTCCTGTAACCTCGATCGAATCATCCAAAGGAAACAGATTCAGTACGAGAACTGAGCGAGACATCCTATCGCTACCAAAGTCCCCACGTTAAATAAGGAGGGCATTCCCTCTGCTTCTGTTGTAATTTCAATTCATTAGTTTATAATAAGCTATTCTTATCAATACAAACGAAATCCCTGTTTCCGAAAATTAAAATTTATACCTACAGTAGGTGGTGACTACAGTAGGAGAAGCTGTTTCCTCAACCGAAATGGTGGTAGCGTAGTTCAACAAGGTTGCTATCAGGATAACCGTGGAGTCCCTAGAAATCGAGTCCGACCAAACCAAGTACGAAGAGTATTTGTCTTCCTCCTCCTCTGGTAGCAATGCGTCCGGCAAACGCTATAGAGTAGTGCGTAGAGGCCAACCTCAAACGGTCGAAGCCTCTGCACCTGAGGACTCTATCCGAGTTATGGTAGGGAGCCTATTCCCTCCGAATTGATCAAGGCCAAGCCAAAGGTCAAGAGCATAGGGCAAAAACTACCAAATGGGTCGCCAAACGACCCTCGTAGACCCCCGCTCAGGAGGAGACGGTGGTTCGCCTCAGCACATACCATGTCATCATGATCCGCACAGATGCTCCTCTCTTAAGAAGAGCCCGGCAGTGGCGACGACAGGCCCTCACCCAGCAGAAGGCTCAGCCCTTCGCATTGTATGATGGCCTAAATTATTATTCAGGTCTAAAAAACATGAAACAGAGATGCAACCCTTCTAATGCTGAGGAAGTCACCAAACCAGGTGAACTCTCGTGTGCATGCGAGATTCGTTCTGATTGCAACACCTCCTATTTTGGTGAGTCTAGTACTCCTGGCAAGCTTGGTCACCCAAGCGAGCCAACTAAAACAAACAGACTTCACTACTCAGGTCACATCCCTGAAGAAAACAGACCGTCCAGATCAGACGAGCCTACCTAAATAGGCAGGCCGTCAGGAGCAGGCGGGCCCCATCGAATCCGCTCGACGGGCAGATGTCGCAGCCGAACGAGCCTTAACAACAAAGGCAAAACAGTAGGCGAGACCTCCCAAACTCGCCTACATGAGCGAACTATCGAAGTTCGCCAACAGGCGCAAACTCACCCGAATGTGGCAAATCGCCTATCTAGGCGAATTCGCCCAACTCTAACACCTGACCATTCCATTCAGTGTGCACAGGAGGGTTCATCTAAACCTTTATCGTGCAGTCACTTAGCTGATCCATCTAGCTCTTGGGGTATCACCAACCACCCGCAGAAGATCTCTGAGGTTACCTAACTCGCAAATGCACCATGCACGAGATGAGTCTACAATGTCACTGTGAAAGGCTTATCCAAGCAGTACTTACCGACTTTCAGTGTGTGGGAACGACGAGACCTTTGGTGTTCGAAAGGCTTGCTCAACAACCTTCCAAAATAGGATCTCCTCGTCGAAGGAAGAACGGTCGAAGGAGGCTCACCGCTGACGATTTAGAGCTACCGTCCGCTACAATCAATATGACGGACAAGGGTAAGACCATACTTCCTGGTTCTCCAGATTTAGACTCTTTCCTGGGGCCTAATCATCTACTTGTTCAATGCGAATGAGACGGTATATTCCGGCATACCCGTTGTCGTACGGGAGTGAATTTCGGGTCCAATTATGCAACATTAGTGCCTCTCTCCGGTGGAGAAGAGGAGGTTTGCTCGGCAGCCGCCACATCCCAAACCTCACACTCGAGACGTGACAAACTAGCAAGGGTGTACATGGCTGACAGCATGCATGACCAAATGGTGGCCAAGAAGTTCGAGGAACATCAAGCTGCCATTGAGTCCATAAAAGACATGCTGGAGCAACTTCTGAACAAAAAGAAGAAAAAAAGAACAACGCATACCCCACGACGGCCGACGGGGAACAAAGATTGGGAGCCCACTCCTAATCATACGATAGAGTTAGAAGATAATATCAGCCCACATTCGGATCATTCTTCCAAGACATCGTTAGGGACGCCTCATATTGAGAGTACCATCCGAGACAAGAGGTTTGATGAGTTCCAAAGCCAGTTTAATGCCTTGAAGCTTCAACAAAACATGAACAAGCTGAGGGTGATCCAGCTGTATCCCATCGAGTGGGATAAGGTCTTATACCTAGCGAAGTTCAAACCCATTAGTTTGGTGTAGTTTGATGGCAAGGGCTCTCCCTCATAACATATCTACTACTTTATGTCCCAAACCGGGTTCCTTATGGGGAACGATGCGATTCTCACTCGGTTGTTCATCAGCACCCTCAAAGGGGTAGTGTTTGAATGGTTCTACAAGTTAGAACCCGGCTCCATCACATCATGGGCCGATGCGGAAATGCTCTTCCTAGCTCGCTTCTTCGATGATGACACCAAGGTATCGATTACCACCCTCCTTGCTGAAAAGCAAAGGAAGTCGGAGTCAATAAATGACTTTGTGAAGAGGTTCAGAAACTGATCAGTTCATTGCTGAGACCAAGTCTCCAAAGCCATGCTGATTGAGATCTGCCGCAATAACCTCTCGATCCATATTCTGTCCAAGGTTGGCGCGGTAGAAACCCGAACCTAGAAGGAACTCATCCGACAAGGTGAACAGGTTAAGAATATGATCAAGAGACTCGAGGCCGAGGAGCCTCACCCTAGAAAGGGAGCCGCAAAGCCGAGCACGCCTAAGAATCCCCCTTAATTGAGAGAAAAGGAGATCATGGCCGTCGACTCTGCTCCGGCACCCAAACCAGCCCAAAAGCCGAAACCTAGGATGTTCGAACAATGTTCCCCAAGGCAATACAACTTCAGGGAGGACCAAGTGGTGGCAACCCTTGATACTCTCATCAAGAGGAACAGGATTAAGCTACCGGAAGTCACAAAGCCTGAGGAGACGAACAAAACTAGTGATCCGAGCCACTGTGTATACCACAGGTTCCTCGGTCACCCTACCTCCAAATGTTATATTCTCATGGATAAGCTTCAAGCCCTCTACGATGTGGGGGTCCTAAAGAAGAAGAAGGCACACAAATAGGTGACCACAAATATGATCACTCTGAGTTTCAAAAAGATCTCCCGTAGGTTCGGGCGCCAGCAAGAGTTGTTCCTATCCCTAAGGCGATCCTAAAGATTACTAACGATGATCCTCACAATAAACGAGGAAAAGGTTTAGTGTCCCAGATTTTACCATCAGGTCAAGTAATATGGGTCCACCCAGACCTCCTCAGCGATGAGCAATGGGATTTAAGGCCTTTGAGGAAGACCAAAAGCAAGCATTGCAATGCTGTCTCCACTATTCTAGATGGAGACAAAACGATAGTAGCCGCCCTCACCGACTTTGATGAAGAAACTTCCGCCCTCACCACTAGAGCGGGTAAGGAATTCACCAAGAATTACCCTGCGAGAACGAAGGATCCGGCAGGACCCTCCACGCGGCCACCTGCAATAGCTCCTCCAAATCCTAACGGGCCAAGATCGAGTAATCAACCTTCCAGCCCGAATTACCATGTATGAACTCCTGTGTTTTTCTAGACCTACCCGAGAAGCTCTACAAGAGGCGTTGGCCGACTCGGAAGTCTTTGTTACACACTTCTCTCCCACAAGGGAGGAAGACGTAGGAGGGAAATGTGTACAATGCTATTAAGTCACTGAACAGCCGGTCCCCTGCATCACATTCACCCCTGAGCACATGCTAAGCAAAATCACCTCTCATGACTGACCCTTCTACTTCACGGGATACGTCTGTTCCTCAGAAGTGGATCAAATCCAAGTTGACCCAGGATCCGTGCTAAGCATTGTCCCCCTAACCCTAAAACTTATCAAGCACATGGGGGTACCCCTGAGGTACCTTTCCACGACAACCATGACTATTTTTGGCTTTAATGCCACTGGGACCCGGTCGCTCGGCAAGTTCCATCTGAAGTGTCATATAGGCGACATGAAGATAGAGGTGACCTGTTACATCATCGACGTTGAGCCTACCTACAACATGCTTTTGGGACGGCCATGGATCCACATCAACCATATAGTCTCGTCCACATTACACTAATGCTTAAAGTACGTGGATGATTGTGATCGAGTGAAGAAGGTAGTTGCCGACAAACAACCCTTCAAAGGAGTCGATAACTATTTCACAGATTCCCTACTTTACCAAGACTCCGACGAACTATCGGTCGAGGAGCCCAGAAATGGCAATGAAGCGGATGGTGAACCTAAATACGGTGACAGCCTTGTCCTGAACAATTTCAAATTAATTGTAATCGGCTACAAAAGCCATAGTGTAATCGACGCTACTCAGGCGGACGAGATT
Organism: Asparagus kiusianus; assembly: GCA_022839385.1. Lineage (NCBI taxonomy): Eukaryota > Viridiplantae > Streptophyta > Magnoliopsida > Asparagales > Asparagaceae > Asparagus > Asparagus kiusianus. The sequence continues at coordinate 108,516 of BQKN01065602.1, read as the reverse complement.
ATCTTGAATGAGAAGTTCGACTTTGCTTACTTGTCATCTTGCCCGACATCTGAGGATGACATGCCTAATGACTCAATTTCAAGGATGTACAACAACTCTTCCCTACACTTTCCCGTATACTCATCGTACGTTACGAAGGGACAAACAATTGAGTCTTCGCAGACTATATTCATCGTGCCCCCCAGGATAACTATCAGAAAGATATTATCTTTGGACGGATTGATCACCCCTTGTGCATATTATGGGATGAATCTAAAGAAGAGGAACCAGCACCCTAGTTTTCACAGTATAGTCAAACAGCGAAGCACATGATGAAGGACATAGGTTACGACTTCACTCGTTAAGAAGGCCTAAACCACGGCCGAAGGCGGAAGAGGGTCATCCGACCCGCCTATGTGCCTAAAGGCAAACCCTCTAATTACTTCACCAAGACTCGAAGAGGTTTGGGCTACATTTCTTCCTCATCAGAGTTGTTCTATAATTTTGGCGAGGACTCTAACAACGCCCGCTTGGATGAGTAATCATCAGTATCCTCAGCATGGGACTCAGACGTCAACATAGGCGACTTGTTTAGGGACCTCACGGTTAATATGACTATGGCTGATCCCACCGAAATGGCAGAGGACAGCCAGGACCCGCTTTATGATGAAACATGGGACCGCCACGTCAACGCTCAGTGGAAAAGTCACTTTGAGCAACGTGAACCGCCCACTGAGGATGAAATCCTCCAAGTAAACATGGGCGATGAGGCCAACCCCAAGCCCATATTTATCAGTGGTAGCTTACCTCCCTAAGAGAAGGAAGGCATCATTGCCCTCATAGGGGAATACATTGATGTCATCGCATGGCATTATGAGGACATGCCTGGCCTTGATCCTCAAATCTCCGTGCATCGCCTCAACATCGGTTCAAACGCCAAACCTATCAAACAACAGCAAAGATAGTTTCATCCACAAATCATGGTAGCAATCGAAGCCAAAGTAAAGAACCTGATCGAATCCGGCTTCATCAGAGAGGAGCAGCACCCCGATTAGGTAGCAAACATTATTCCAATCTTGAAGAAGAACGGTAAGACGCACATCTGCATTGACTTCAGAAACCTCAATACCGCTTACCCAAAAGATGAGTTTCCTTTACCCATCACGGATGTCATCATTGATAATACGTGTGGGTTTGAGAGAATGTCCTTTATGGATGATGGATGGATTCTCAGGGTATAAACAAATCAAGATGCATCCTGACAATGAAAAACACACTTCGTTTAGAACACCAATAGGGGTGTACTGCTACAGGGTCAAGCCTTTCGGACTCAAAAATGCCGGTGTAACATATCAACGCGCTATGAGCATAATTATGTAAGACTACCTGCGAAAGACAATCGAGTGCTATGTGGAAGATCTGGTCGTAAAAAATCATAGTAAAGATGACCATCTCCAAGACCTAAGAGTGATGTTCGAACTCATGAGATCTCATCAACTCAAGATGAATCCAACGAAATCATTCTTAGGGACGTCCAGTGGAAAATTCATTAGATTCATAGTCATGACAAAGGGGAATCGTATCGATCCAGATAAGGTGAGAGCTATCCAAGAGCTTCGGTCGCCCTGGAATCTCAAAGAACTAAGAGGCCTCCAGGGGCGTTTAGCTTATATCTGAGGTTCATCTCAAATCTTTCGGGAAAATTCCAATCCTTCACCAAATTGATGAAGAAAGGTGTCTTCTTTGTATGGGATGAGCCCTGCCAGCAGGCCTTCGAAGAGATCAAAGCTTATCTCTCGAGCCCACCCGTTATGGCAGCTCCTATCTCGGGAAAGTCATTCCTTATCTATATACAAGCCATGTAGTATTCTCTGGGTGCCCTCCTGGCACAAAATGACGATGCTGGCCATGAGCTACCTAAGTAGAACTCTGCAAAGTGCTGAGCGACGGTATCTCATGGTTGAAAAGGAGTGCCTAGCCTTGGTATTCGCCATCCAAAAGATGCGATATTACCTAGTTGGCCAAATCATCCATGTCGTTTCTCGGATGAATCCTATCCGAGTTTTCATGACACAGCCTGCGGCCTTAAATTAGCGCCTGGAAGGTGGGCACTCCTGTTGTCCTAGTACAATATCCACTTTATACCGCAAAAATTGATCAAAGGACAGGCCATCTGTGATCTCATGGCCAGCCATCTGCTAGGAGTGAGAACTAACTTGTTCGAAGACTTTCCAGATGAACCCTCCAAAGTCAACACAACCTCCCCAGCAAAGGTTTGGCAGATGTTCTTCGATGGTGTGTCTCGTGTCGGCACGAGCAGATCTATCATGGCAGGAGTAGGGGTGGTCTTCATTTCCCTACATAACCACGTGTTACCCCGAGCCTTTTTTCTGACTGACACATGCACCAACAATGTGGCTGAGTACAATGCGCTGCTCATCGGACTCGAACTGGCTAAGGAGTTATTGATAAAGCATCTCGAAGCCTACAGTGACGCTCAACTCATTGTCAAACAGATGATGGGAGAATACGAAGTTAGGAATGATGATTTGATCCCACTTCATAAAACAGCTATCAAACTAGTTGAGTCTTTTGAAAACTTCCACATCGAGCATGTGCTTCACTCTAAGAATACACACGCAGACTCTCTAGCATCCCTAGCAGCTAACCTGGCCCTACCGCTAGGTACGGATCAACGTTTCACGGTAGCAAGCCGACAACTCTTCCAGGCAGAAGAAGTCTTAGAAGTGAACACTACACACTAGGTTTCAGATCAACTCGACCCGAAAGATTAGCATCTCTTGATCATCGATTACGTCTTGTACAACATGCTGCCTGAAGACGCCAGGGAGCGAGAGTCTGTCCGTCGGCATGCCTCAAGGTTCTACTACAACTCGACTACGAAGGTGTTGTATTGTAGATCATATGATGGTTTGCTGCTTTGATGTCTTTTAAAAACAGAAGCACAGGAAGCTCTGCGTGAAGCCCATGATAGTACCTACAGGGTTCACCAACCCAGACCTAAGCTTTGGGATCGTTACAAAGGATAGCCTACTTTTGGCCTGGGATGGTTGGCGACGCAGTTGGTTACACCAAATATTACCACACGTGCCTAATCCACGCCAATTACTTGCACCGACCTCCTGAATACCTGCATACAATAGTAGCATTGTGGCCATTCGAAGCATGGGGGATGAATATCGTCGAACTAATGTCCTCATCATCAATAAGGGGTCACCATTTCATCCTCACGATCACCGACTACTTCTCCAAATGGGCCGAAGCCATCCCCTTAAGAGAAGTCAAAACCAACAATGTGATCAAGTTCATTAAACATCACGTCGTATACCGATACGGCGTACCTCAACGCATCATTCAAGACAACAGCACGTAATTCGTTAGTCATGCGTTCATCTGATTTTATGACAAGTTTAAAATTCAGAACCTTCCCTCTACAGCCTATAACCCTTCAGGAATGGTTTGGCCGAGGCCTTCAATAAAACAATTGTTAAGATCCTAACCAAACTGGCCTCCAATAGCAAACGCGATTGGAACGTAAAGCTTGGCGAGAGCTTATGGGCGTATCGCACAACAGTTCGCACGCCGACCGGCACCACACCCTACTCTTTAGTATAGGATTGTGAGGCCATATTACAGATGCGGCATAAACATGTACCAAAAAGGTTACAAGTGCACAACCGTGTCAAGTTATAGTATTTAAGATATCGAATCCA
>BQKN01065602.1:55504-89803 GCA_022839385.1 Asparagus kiusianus | reverse complement strand
CTACAAGCTACTCGGCTTGATTCTGGGCTTGAGATTTTTGGCTCTTGTTTGTGTTCTTCATTTAATTCATGAGATTTTGTTGAGAGATGGGATTTTTGGGCTTTATTCTTCATTAACCTGCAATTAAAAGATAAAAACAATTATTAGTGGTATATTTATTCATAAAAAAATAGATAATGAGGGTATAATATTGTAATAAAATGTGATTATCAATTACCATTAGAGATTCAAATTCCATCCCTCCGTGTTACTCTAGTGGTAGGGATGATGACTGAAGATAATCATCAATGGCGTCTCACAGAACTTGAAGCGTTGGATGAAAAGCGGCTTGAAGCCCAACAGCACATTGAATTCTACCAAGCCAGGATGGCCAGAGTTTTTGACCAGAAAGTCAAGCACCGATCCTTCAAAGAAGGAGAATTAGCCCTTGTTGTTCGACGATCAATGATTCTCACTTACAAGAAGAAAGACAAATTCTAGCCCAAATGGGAAGGACCGTTCATAATAAAGACAGTCTATTCGAATGAAGCTTATCGTCTCGTCAAACCAAACGGTGATAAGATCATGATGCCTATCAATGGCAAATTCTTAAAGAAGTATTATCCTTAGTCCTTCAATACACTCCCACCGGTGTATGAGTCTAAACTGCCCCTTACACTCCCACTGGTGCATGAGTCTAAACTACCCCTTACACTCCCACTAGTGCATGAGTCTAAACTTCCCCTTTTCCTCCAACTGGTACACGAGACTAAACTGTTCCTAACTCATGTATCCCGACGTACACACGAGTATGAGCCACTGTTTACGGGAAACTCCTTGAGGATACTACATAGTATTCTTAGGGACAACCCAACCCCCCACCTGGTCAAACATTCCCACAGTTAGGACCAGGGTCAGCTATCAAGTTAATTTCCACCTCTGATAGTCTCCTTCAAATTTTCTCTGTTGATCCTCTCTAATAGGACGATGGGACAAACCCCCAATGTTATGATAACCCTCACCTCTGACGACATCAACCTATCAATCCTCACCTCTGATTGCAACAAGATTCTATCAGGTTAATGATCACTTTTGATAGCCGGCCTCGTCACTCCCACGAGTGACACTACCCGAGTAGTAACTTATCATGTGACGTGTTGCTACCCTGGTCGGTCCTCACACTCATACGTCCCTGAACGACATGACCTATTTTGAATGTTCTAATATTCTCTTAGAACAATCGACAGGTAGCAGCCCACCATGCGACGGCTCCTACAACAATCAATCGTCACACTCCTACGTCCCTAAACGATTCGATTACCCTGATATCATCATCCTCGTAAACGACGATGTTCATTAAGGGCGGCTTGCTAGGCAAAATGCTCTAATCGACCCCCAAACCGCAACTCACCAAATGGCGAGTCATTGTTGGGACCCTGATTTGGTTGCATGCACAAGCAACCGTTCTGTTTGGGTTAGATTGTTAACCTTCAACATCTAAAACCCGCCTGAACTACAACGCGAGAGTCGGAGTTAACCTAACCCCATGCCATGAACAGCCAAGGGCGGAGGAGGATCTTAGCAATTAAGTCTAAGATAAACTCCTCGAAGGCCCGTCACGCTGTGGAAAACAGTATAGTTAGCTCAACTCAAGCGACGAGCAGTAAAGGCAAGTCAAACACAATGACCGCCGAGGATTTGCTAAAAGTCCTAAGCATAAATCAACACAGAAAAGTAAGGAAAAGCGACACATGTAAAATCAAAATCAATCAAAGACATAACGCTATTCCAAGCTGAGTTTAAAAAAACATCATGTTTTGGATGAAGATGCAACAAGAATCAGCAAAATTACAGCAGTGCATAAAAAAGAAGAACATTCTAAATCAACTTCAATAGGCTGAAGGTGGTGATCCTAGCCTTGACATCCGCAAGTTTCGCCGCGTGCCTAGCTCAAACCTTCTCCTCTTGTCGCTGCTAAAGCTTGGCGAGAGCAGCCTCACCATTCTCCTCTTCCTGATGAAGGATCTAAAGCGCCTTTACCTCCTCCTCAGCGACGCGACAGACCTGCACTTTCTCACACTTGAGCTTCTTTAGGTTTTCCTCTCCCTCGAAGGACCCGACGTCTAGGAAGAAAGCGGCATCAAGATAGGCATCCATCTTAGATAGCAAAGCACGATGTTGCTTGCGCAGACGTCTAAGCTGAGCCTCCTTCTCCAGGATGCGCCTTGCTAAAGCCTCTTATTCAAACAGGACACTCATCGCAAGAGGTGTCGGCTCGTCTTTAGGGTCGGCATGAACCAGCCCCTCCAAGCGGTACATCAACCCCTCCAAACAGTGGAGCTCTCACTCAAATCGCTGGGCGAGCTGAGGGCCGCCCACATGTAGGACCTCCTCGAGATGTTCAGCTATAAGGGGGAGCACGTCATAGTACCTCCCAACGACTTGGCTAATGGCAGTGGTCGTCCTGCGTAAGTCGTCCTCTAACTTTTGGAGGATGTTGAGCGTTAGAGCGAGATTCATAGCGGTTAGCCCCTGGATTGGGTTGACAGCGGCGGTCGACCTCATATCAGTACTAACAACGGCAGAGTAAGAGGCGAACCCCTTGCCCTTAAAGACGCGCGAATTGATCTTAGAGCCATGTTCAGGATGTGGACTTCTCTGCAAGAATTTTCTTCAGGCGAACACTTATGAGCGCGAGAACACCATCAGGAGAAAAGCGAAGACATTATGTAGAGAAGAATTTGACGGATGAGATACGTGGGTTCAAATGGATCGAGCGGCTCAGATCCTCCATGTCGCTTCGAATTCGACACCTATGAAGGCTGTAACCTCTGGATTCCGAATCAATGGTTCAGATCAAACACGGAAGGCGGAGCATTCTATCGCTTCACACTTAATAGGGATTGACGCGCCCACATCATCCTAGCTGGCAAGCACTTAGGTCCGCAGGTGGACGCGTGGCACAAGCTCACTTATGCTTGAGTTTCTCTTGCAGCACAAACTCGCCTGTGTTTGAGTTTCGCTTGCAGCACAAACTCACCTATGCTTGAGTTTTGCTTGCAGCACAAACTCACCTATGCTTGAGTTTCACTTGCAGCACAAACTAACTTATGCTTGAGTTTCACTTGCAGCACAAACTCGCTTGTGTTTGAGTTTAGCCTGTCGCACAAACTCATATATGCTTGAGTTTTGCTTGCAACACAAACTCGCATGTGTTTGAGTTTTGCCTATGGCACAAACTCACCTATGCTTGAGTTTCGCCTGCAACACAAACTCACCTATGCTTGAGTTTCGCTTGCAGCACAAACTCCCCTGTGTTTGAGTTTTGCCTATGGCACAAACTCACCTATGCTTGAGTTTCGCTTGTAGCACAAACTCGCCTGTGTTTGAGTTTCTCTTGTGGCACAAACTCACTTGTATTAGGTCTCACCTATGGCATAAACTCGCCGACGCTTGAGTTTGCCTATCGCATGAGTTAGGTGCTAGATAGCGATACACAACAATAAAAAATGATGAAAGGAAGGTATGCACAACGTATCAAGGAATCAAGAAGCGTGAAATTCATTCATTAGCTGTTTCAAGATAATACATTTGAATAAAGTTATGATTTTACAATCCAGCCAGTCATAACATTGTATTCAAGAAACAAAAGATTAAACATAACATCTTGAATCTACTCCTATCCTACGAGCTTATTCTAGAAGTTTAAAAGATGCAAGCTCGGCCCTGACCGCAGCTATCTTCACTGCATGCATGGCGTGAGCTTTGTCCTCTACCTCCTACCGGGCCCTTGCCTCAAAAGAAGCATTAACGGTGGTATCCTCCTGGCACAGCATCGGAAGAATACACCTCTCCCTTGCAAGATCACCGTGCACGGTCTCGCTCTGAATGCGTAGGCCCGTCAAAGTCGATTCCCCCCTTAGCATACGAGATCATGCCCAAAAGAATCGAGTAAGCGGTAGCCTCTATGTCAGTTTGCATTAGGTTTTGTCGAAGATCCAAATGACTGGTAAGGGATTCTTTATCTTCTATGTCTTGCCTTTGGCACTCTCGTTATCACATTCCACGACGATAGCCTAAAGCGAAGAATAGCGTCACATCAGACTCCAAATTCGCCTGTCGCAGATTCTCCAACTTTGTTAAAAGTGACTCCAGATTGAGGAGCCTCATCGAATAGCGTATGGTGAGCCTATAGTCACCCAGGCGCCGGATGCGGGCCACGCGATCTGAGAGAGACTGCTTCAAGTCCGCAAATGTACTACGGTCCTGATCAATGAGTGAGATCACTCGCTGCACGGCGTTCTCCAATTCCTCAACCAGGACCTGCAAGTTAACAGAATCCGAGGGTTTAGACTTCGGACCGCGGCTGGGCATGGCAGCTGAGGAAGAGGCGTCACTCCCTATCTTCTTCGAAACAGATGTCTTTGCTCGCGGTGCCATCTTGAACGAGAGGGGAACGGTGAACACCGTGACCGTTTCAACAAGAAAGGAGAGCAATATATAATGTACGGCCCAAGTACTCACTTATCAATCAATTCAGTAGTTTGGATCAAACGGTCACCAAGGAGACAGAGCGATTTGGGATCTCACATGAGTGATTTCAAGCACGACCTCTAGCTAACGGCCTAGATCGGGCGTGAGGAACGAAGAGCTCCCATTATACTGCTTTTAATGCGAAGCAACATGCCAACATCAGCCCAGCTGGTAATAACATAATACCATGACCAGACACGTGGCTAGCCCAAATCAGAATTCATCTCACATGTGGCTTGATTTGCCTATGGCTAGAGTTTGCCAATAGCTTGAGCTCGCCTGTAGTTAGAATTCGCCTATGGCTCGAATTCGCCTATGGCTAAAAATCCATCCATGGCGACCTCACAGAGAAAGATAAAAGCTGAAGGATAGGAGGCAACAACAATGGGGGGTATATACACAGACACATTTGGGAAACTAAAAGAGCATAACATTCATCCGTTTCTAAGACAATACATTCAAACAAAGTTATGACTTTATAATCAAACAAGTCATAACATTTCATTGAAAATGAAATGAGAAAAAATGTCTTAACACTACTTCGGCCCTAAGAGCCTAGTCCAGAAAGCTGAAAGATGCAAGCTCCGCCTTAACTACAGCCATCCTTCGGGCATGGTCCTCCCGGGCTTTTTCCTTGGCCTCCTTCTGGGTCTGGACCTTGAAGGTTGAAGAAGCAACAGAATCCTCTTGACGCAGCATCTAAAGATTTTGAGTAGCCACTTTGATGACCCTGCCAGCATTCCAGCTCTCAAATTGGAACCCCCATAATGTCGTCTCCGCTTTCTCCAACTCTGCCCTTAGACGGGAGATTGTGGAGGTAAAGGCGTCCATCCAGGCCTGCAGTGAATGTTGCCGGTCTGTCAAAAAGGTGATGTGGGACTCCAAGTCAGCCATGTCCCGCACCTGCACCTATTGTTCCCACACGCCCTGACGTCGGGCGTGAGACAAGAATGGCTCCACGTCAGCCACCAGATCCACACGCAACAAGTGCTCCAAGTGTGTGAGGCGCGATTCCAGCATTCTCCAATTCTTCAACACGAACCAGTATAAGGAGAAGTTCTAAAGGAACAGGCTCTTAGCCACTAGCAAGAATCATGATAGGTGAAACCTCAAGGCAAAGTCCTACTTCAGGCGGTGGAGCAGAGTGCGAAATGGACGTAACCGCAGGCTCCCCGGATTCATCGTCCGAGACAAGGATAGGCTCAGGCGGAGACCTCTCGATGGCTGGCGCACCATCTTGAACTGATTAACACAAGAAAAGGATTAAAAGCGTGAAACAACTCATGAAGATTGAATGCAAAGATACCTTCGGCGGCGGTGGCCTAGGCAGTAGCAGAGGAGGAATTCCTACATTTCTTCTTTGAGACGGTCACTTTCACTCGCGGAGCCATCCCAGACGTAGTGAGAGAAAGCTTGGGTTTCCCCTGCAGAAAACAATGAGTGCTATAACTTCCTCCAGTGAGGGAGATGAGCATTATATACACGTTGCTCAGATGATCACCCACCATTTGATTAGACAGTTCGAACCAAACAGTCAAAAGTAAGGCCGAATGATTCAGAATCCCGCGTGAATGGTTGAGATCTGGCGGTTTTAAGCATGATCTCTAGCTAACAGCTCGGATCGGGCACGAGAAATGGAGAGCCCACCACTATGCCACCTTTAAGGCGGAGTGACGTGCCCACGTTGTCTTAACTGGCGAGCATATTAATACACGAACAGATGCGTGGTCCACTAAAACCGAAGCTCGCCTACGAGTCGAATTCGTCATTCAAACTCACATGGTTTGAGCTCGCCTGATAGCCTGAGCTCACATACCACTTTGGCCTACCTAATTCAAGTCTAATTATAGTTAGGATTTTCCCCGCCTTCAAGTTCGCCTAAAACCCGAACCCAGTTGGGATTCAGCTACGGCTTGAACTAGTCTTAATTCTGCTGGCGACTGAAATTCGCCTGTAGTTAGAATTCTCCTGTGGCCAGAATTCACCCGGTGCGAGTCCAGCGACATTTAACTTAACCTTGCCCATTGTGAAAAGTGACAAAAACAAAAAAATGCACACACACAAAATGAGAAGAATAATGACTAAGACAAAAGCACGATTCCATTCATTAAGAAAGATCTGGATACAACGATACAGTTAAGCCAGATTACAAAGCTCTCAGTCATGACTCCACCTCGCGAATCTCTTCAACATGCTTAAGCTTGAGCCTCTTCAGGATCTCTTGGCGAATATCCTCCTTAGAGGATGAAAGCAAGTTTTGGACATTGTGCCTTGCCTCCTTAAGGGCTCGGCCTTTCTCCCCAATGGCGTCAACAACCAGCTACCGTCGAGACCCGAATTCCTCTAATTCCCCTATTAGCTGTTCGCAAGCCTTCTCCTGGGTGGCCAATCAGGCCTGCGCATTAGCAATGGTTTGTTTGGTCTTCGCTATCTCCGAAGACAGGTGAGAGATATAGGAGTCGGCCTTTTGGTGATCTCAGCTTACTCACTTGTCCTCGGCCGTAACGTGCTCCAGCTCTTTTGTCAGCCTCGCCTCCAATGACATCGTCTCCTCCAGTCTACGTTCACGCTCCTCTAATGCTGTTTGGACCTCGCCGGATGCAAGAGGGAAGATCTCAGAGCTCATGGCATGAAGGGTGAGCAACTATCGAATAGTCCGCTCTGCCTCCTCCAAAAGCTTGAAATACGGAGTGGTAGCGGAGGTACCAAGCATCTTGATCAAGAAACCCATGTGATAGTCAAGAGCCTCCTTGAACTCCTCGAAAGGGCAACTTTCTTCCTATGCGAGCTTGACGCTATCAACAAGGGTGTCCTGGAGCTTAGCAAGGGCTTGATCCAACGTCCTCTTGCGTGAACGAGCCAAAGGAGAGAGGTTAGCCTTATCGACCACCGATGTCATCGCCAGGGCCATGATCGAAGTGCTGGTAGCCATGGTAGTAGAAGTAGTGGTAGATACCGCTAAGACCAAGGCACCGACTGACGTCATTAGGGTCTCAGCCACAAATCTGATTGTAACCTCGACGGTCGTCGAGGTAGGGAACGAGGAAGCAATCACCAGTCGAGTGGACGTTTCCTCTTGGGCCAGAACCTCCTGGGCTGATGCTTCACCCTGAACCAATGCTTCTTCAAGAATGGGGACTTCCCCTTGTTGGTCTGACACTTCTTCATGAGCCGACGCCGCCTCCTCGCTCAACATCGCCTCATGGATTGAGGCATCTTCTTCTCCTACTACTACATCCCCCTCTCTAGTCGACTGGCTAGCTCAAGAGGGAGGATCCTCTTTACCAACGGCCTCGAGGGGTAGATCAGCTACAAATACAAGAGGAAGGTTAGTAGTAACTTCTGAGAAGAGCCTCATTGGTAGTTCAGCATGGGCAGATCAACAATGTTAAATCCTACTCTTACCTAAGTCACTAAGCTCCGCTTCATCTCTAGTCCCCCCTCTTCATCGGAAGGAATGGGAATCACTCCCTTAACCGTACCTGCATTAAGTCAACACAAACATCAGGTAGTACAAATTCGACCTTACACCCGAAGGTACGATATTAAAGATTACCTTTTGGCATAATTGTTAAAGTCGTTGAAGCCCCCGCCTGCTGTCCCACATTAGACGATAGAGGGGCAGCCTCCGAAGTTATCGAGACCATCCCTAATGTGAAAAACGGAGTAGGCATAGCAGCCCCAGTCACAGGGGTAGTTACTCTAGGAATTAGCACATGAGTAGCATCATCCTGGCCTTCCGCCACTCTAGTGGCCTCAACCGCCTCCTCGTGATGGACCTTCTTGGCCGCCTCTGCCCTTGAGCTGCCGGACGCGACCTCCCGTTGTTGTTTAAAGAGGAGTGAACTACCGGGAGCTAGAATAGGCATCCCCATCCGTCCAGCTATCATTCCCCAGACCTGTTATAAATGTTCACCCGCCTGGACCAACTCATTAGATTCTCTCTGCTCACCGGTAGGGTCCAACGAAGGGCAAGGAGACGGAGCTTGAGCATCAAATGTCCCGAATTCACCTAAACCCGCGTAAAGGTCCTCAGTGACTTCGGCAGGGACCTCCAAAAACTACTCTCCAATAGTCTGGCGACCCTTCCGCCTTGAGGGGTAAGGAGCTGCCCTTGAGCGGCGCCCATGTTCTACCAGGCAAGAACTCTAAAACCGAAAGCCCTTAGGGTTCGCACTAGCACCCCGATACCATCGACAATAAAGGAGCATATGGTGAAGGTCACGATCCTTAGCAGGCAGTTAGAAATGCGTGTTGGTACAACCGGCATGGGTCCAGAACCACCCCCACGTGCCATCCACTAACCCTCTTTCATAATGCAAGTGAGGGTTAATATTTCCTACGTATAGTTGGTCATACCCGAACTGACGGGCAAACCTGTAATGAATATAAGGCTCAAGGTAGCACACGGGGCATGTTCGCAGGACGTGATACTGTAGTCGGATATTCATCAACCATCGAAAGGCACCATAGGAGAGGATGGTGTTATGGTCCACCGTCGATACATCCCGAAGAGATTCACCATACCCTCCGCCACTGAAGTAGGGGAAGAATCGGTAAAAATTGTAGTAACCGAAGTAGGACAACGTCTTCCTCATGTCGGGAATGTCTTTACACTTCCAAGAGCATCTCTCCAGACGTTGGATGAACGGGACGAACCCTTCCTCCTGGAGAGCCGCGAAAATCATGCCCACTACCCATGAAAATCGCCCACTAAATGTAGAGGAGGGTAGTTACAAGATAGGCTGGAACTATTTCTTTAGCCGCGACAGTGGTGACTGATGTCCCTAAAGAAAATGATGATGAGTAGTTGTTTTACTCCCATTTGAACAATTATGGACCCCTATCCCTATAAATACCTTCCCAAGCAGAGAGAGTCGGGAGGAGAGCAAAAAGACTTGAGCATTTGGTGATTTTGAGCAAGAAGGAGAGAGTCTTCATTCTTCACAAACACTTTAAGAAGCTTTTGGTGATTCCTAGAGATCTGAGCTCTAACTTGATCTATAGAAGAGTGAATATCTTACATCGATAAGGTATTCATTTAAGATTCTTACTTCGATAAATGAAGAAGAATACCCAAAAGCCTCCACGATTCAATCAGAATCCATGAATCGGTGGTCCACGGGCAAACACATCCCCGACACAGGCAAAGATCTCACAAAAGCAGGAGTTAATAAACAATTTCTGTGTTATTTTCTAGGAAGTTGTAATTTTTTTGTTCATTGTGTAAGAGAAGTCTTTTAAAAAGACTATTTCTTTTAAATTCATTGTAAGCGATTGAAGTTTTAATAAATTCCACAATGAAACCAACTTTCAACAAAAGCACCTAGCAAAGGAGATAACAAATCGAAGTGAATATCTTAGCAACAGTGAGATAATCTCTCTTCTTGAGATCACAATAACGATGCAATCTCAAGGGAAGCGGATGAATGAGGCTGAAGCAGTTGCAGATCTATCAAACTCTCCTCCTTTTATCGAAGAACTCGCCAAGAACTTGCTTCCTCCTTGCTAAAATTTATGCTCATCACTCTCCAATTCGACAGAGCTTCACCGTTGCTTCGAAATTCCTGATCCTCATGAACAAAGACCCTAGGGTTGTATTTATAGGCTTCAGAAGCTCTATTTTTAGATAAGAATGAACGATTTGATCTTATCCTCAGTTATAACCACTTAACCACATTCAAAGATAGCCTCAAATAAGTTGGAGAGGCTGTAGAATGAAATCTTATCGAAAAACGGGTCCCCGGGCGGTTAACGGGCAAAAAACAACTTTTCTGGGCATAAGACACCGCTGGTGTCTCGCCCTTGGGCTGAGACACCATTGGTGTCTTGGCCATTGGCCGAGACACTGTTGGCATATTTTGATTGTTTTGCATCTAATTATTTCGTCTGATCTTAGAATGAATCAATTCAAGATGCATTGGAAATATAGAGAAGATATCTACAATTTTTGTCTTTTGAGCTTCTTTAGATTCAAATTACATCATGGCCAAAATGTGTAAGACAACATCAGTGTCCTGCAGGTGTGAAACAGTCTAGACAGTCTCGGTTGTTTTGGCTATAACTTTCTCGTCTAATCTTAGAATGAGGTGATCTAAGATACATTGAAAAGCTAGAGAAGAAATATATAACCTTCCATAGGAAAAACAGCTCTATCAGGAATGAGACAGGTGTCTCGTCCTAAGCGCGAGACACCGTTGGTGTCTCTCTATTGTTTTGCATCCAACTCTCCCATCCGATATCAGAATGAAGACATTCAAGATGCATTAGATAGCTGGAGGAGAGGTATATAACTTCCCATAAGCAAAATACATATGGAGTAAGAAAGATACAAGTGGCACTTCATTCTTTATGCGTGAAATGTAACTCCCGATCAAGTCGTTTCTACGTTATTTTGTCATCCCGTTGACTCGTATGCTTTACCAACTCGCTTCATGCACTTGTTAACTTCGTTATAGTATTAGATAATCCTCATTGACTTGGATAATAAAGTTTATCATATTTTTTCCATCTCGAGCTGCGTGCGGAAACCTATAGAAAATTTTTGATGCCTACAGATACCCCCTCCAAAGTGTTTCAATCTCGTTCTTTTATAGAAGAGACTAAAATACTTTGGATGTGATAGACCTAACCTTCAATCCCTTTAGTATTTTGTCAAAGAGATCTACATAGAAGGACCTGTAACAGACTTTAGTTCTTGGTTTCTTCAATTCTCAGTCTATTCAGTATTTTGTCGAATAGCTAAAATTCTTCCGATACTACGTTTATCGTCAGACCGTTATCAAAGTCTTGAACTAAAACTAGTGTATTAGTTTTTGATTGTAGCTCGTGTCGTTGAATCAATGTTGAACTGATTATCTTTGTTGGTGACGTGTATCTGAACTGCAATTGAAGTCCCGGAAGTATCGTTTGACCTAGAATTGATCCGAGTCTTGTTTTGGTAAAAATTATCGATGCGTTGACTAGCATGGACGCATGGCTACGCATTGATCGGCGTTGACTCATGGCTATGCGTTGACTGGCATTAACCTTCATCGTAATGCACTGACTGGTGTTTAACCTTCATCGTAACGGGTTTACCGGTGTTTGACCTTCATCGTAACACGTTGATTGATGTTAACACAGTTTATACTCATACATCTATTGGAGTCTACACAATTTAAGCTCTTAAAGCATTAGAGCGTGGAAGACCAATTTATACTCGTATACTCCTAGGAGTTCTGGGAATTAGTTTAACCTCATGTACCCATTGGAGGTTCAAGGAGATGCAGTTTGTACTTAAATACTCATCAAAGTGTAGGAAGAGCAAGCTGAGAATACATCGGAGGCTCGTCAGGTTGAGCTCTTTGTGCAAGATTGGATTGTAGGACCAGCTGTATATGTTGATACTGCTACTATCTCTTAAGCTACCCTAGGCACTCGAATCACGAGACTAACTAATGAAGCCAACGCATCAATAACTATTAAAACTAATTGAAGATGAAGCCTGTACAAGCTTTATGAAGAGAAGCTCTCCGAGTTAGAAGAGCAAATCTGTCATCGCAAGCTGTTCATTATCGGATTTTTAGCAAACCCTTAACCATTAACGGATTTGATGAGCTTTTACCGACTACCGTTTGAGTTAGACTAGCATGTAGATTGTGTAAGTCCATTCTACATATAACACTATGCTAGAAGAATGAACTCTTTTAGACTTAGTGTTATGATATCGAATACATAGACTTTGTCGTTTTTACGGGAAGGCACCACCCGGCAATGCGTGTTAGGCGTAGTCTTATCTCTAATTTGGGATGGAGATAATGTCCCTAATGCGTGTAAAGCATGGATTTTAGTGTTATTAATAACAACCTGCCACAATGTTGAATACATGAGTTTTGCTATTTTCACGGGAATACGCTACCCGACAACATGTGTTAGATGCAGACTTATCTCTATTTAGGGATCAAGATAAATTCCCCCATGTGTGTAAATCATGGATTGTGTCTTCTCTTAGGGTAAAGACGAACCCGATGTTAGAGAGAAAGAATTTTATATTCTATCTCCAGGTCTTCTCTTGGGGCAAAGACGAACCCGATGCTAGAGAGAAAATTTTTTATATTCTACCTCCTACTACAAAAGAAACTCAAAGTGGGATCTCCACTTTGAGAATCCTAAAGGATGAAACTAAGAGTAGGATCCCAACTTTGAGAATTAAAAAGATTGAGATAACCCTAATTGTTTAAATGTTTAGTTATCCAATCTGAAAATAAATTTCTCGTTTATCAAGATAAAATTCTAACTTTAGCCCTAACTGTTTAAAGGTTTGACCAAAGGAGAGATTGAGGCGATCCTAACTGTTTAAATGTTTGATCGCTCGATGTGGGTGAAAGCCTCTCGTTTATCAAAAGGGGATTCCGATTTTGATCCTAACTGTTTAAAGCTTTGACTAAGATAGATTTTGAGACGACCCTAACTGTTTAAAGGTTTGATCATTTAATTTGTGGACCTCTCATTCATAGAAGGAACCGAGGGGGATTTTAGTTGTGATTCTAACTGTTTAAAGGTTTGACCAAGTGAGAATGGAGGAACGACCCTAACTGTTTAAAGGTCTAGTAATCCGATGTGGAAGTGGAGCTCTCGTTCATGGAAGGAATCGAGAGGGGATTTTGGTTGTGGTCCTAACTATTTAAATGTTTGACCGATTAGGATTGAAATGACCCTAACTATTTAAAGGTTTAATCATCCAATTTGGGAGTAGGCCTCTCATTCATGGGAGGAATCGAGAGGGGATTTTAATTATGGTCCTAACTATTTAAAGGTTTGACCAAATGATATTTGAAATGACTCTAACTGTTTAAAGGTTTAATCATCTAATTTGGAAGTGGACCACTTGTTCATGGAAGAAATCGAGAGGGGATTTTAGTTGTGGTCCTAACTATTTAAAGGTTTGAACGAGTGGGAGTGGGGTGGTACAAATAACAGTGGGAGTGCTAATTTGTACAAATCATTGTGTCAATACAGTAGGAGTTTCTAGTGTTAAGTTGTAAGGACTTTAACATGAGGGGGTTTGAAATTTCTAATATTATGTCTGGATTCTAAAAACGGAATTATCGAGTGCATAGACACAGCGGAAGTTTTAGTGGATGTAATCATGGAGAATTTTGTAGACCCACCGTCAATTGATTTGATCAGTGAGAGACTTTATGGTGGAGGACTATGAATCGTCAAGCACTTCACAATTACACATTGGTGGTTTCACGAGGGAAAATTAACTTGATGAAATCATTGAATCTCTTCTCGACGAAAGAGTGCTCTAGGAGTCACAATGGGAGGGTTTTAATCATCTTGAAAATTATTAAATAGCCATACTGGAAGGTTCTTAATCATTTTTTATCATGATTAAGAATCAATTGGTTTTAGATTATCCTTAAGAATACCCTGTGTAGTATTCTCCAAGAACTTTCCATTGGAATGTATTGAGGTATTCCACCCCCAGCTCTTTGGTAAACTTGAATCCAATTATATTCGGCCATGTTGTTGGGTTATCCTTAAGAATATTATGTGTAATTTTCTCTAAGAACTTACCGTCAAAGATAGGGAACAGTTTAGCCTCATATACCAGTTAGAGGTTTGGGAAACAATTTATACTTGTATACCTGATGGAGTAAAAAGAAGGAGCAGTTTAACCTCATATACTTGTCGCGGGATAGGTCGTATTTATTTGGCTTGTTTTGACGTTATGATGTTAGAGTCAATTAAGGCTTGGATTTTATTTTTGAGGCCGAAGCAAGCCTTGGTGGGATGAAGATCCCTTCTGTGATATGCACAGTATTTTGTATCTATAATCATCTTAGCTCCCTCCTGATCTTTTATTAAGTGGTAGCTCCATTTTGTCGTTGTTGAGGAGGTACTTCAAGATGGATGGAACTTCAACATCTTTAAAAGAATACTCCTTCTGGAACCTTGGATCAGGAGTCCTTCGTTGTTCCTGGGGTTTTTGTTGTAACGTTTGATTAACATCAACAGCAATCATATGTGCTGTCAGCTAGCTTCTCTCAGCCTTCTTTCTTCTAGGAAAGCACTCGACCTGTTCTCCATGCAGTTTTAATTCCTTCTAGGTAGTTGAGGGGACAACCTCCATGACTTCGAGGACATTGAGGGAGAGATTATGATGACAGGTCTAGAGTATGAACTCCTCTATGACCGGATATCGGCAATTCATCACCTTATTTTGGAAGCGTTTGACGAATGTGTCAACTGACTCTCCATTCTTCTGCTTCTTATCCAGAGGAGCTCCAACTGACACTTCAATATCATCATCGAAGAAATTGCTGAGGAATGAGTTTTCCATATCATCCCAGCATATGATGCTTCCTGGCTTGAGACGTCGATACCAATCAAAAGCGTCCCTACAAAGGGTGCCTACAAATGACCGAATCATTAAGGGTTTGTGTCCAGAGATCATTCCCATGTGAGACTTGAAGTAGATTAAATGCTGAGTGGGCGAACCTCTCCCATCAATGGCATGAAGTTAATTAGATTGAACTACATCGGGTACGGGATTGAATCTCACTCTCTTGGGTATGGACATGGGATACCGGTCTTCTTCACCTCTTGAGCAGTCATCAAGGTATTGATTTTGCTTTCTAGATCCCTCATCTTTTTATCATCACCTGCATCTTTCTTCAGGCGATTTTGGGGAGGAACAACGGGGCCACCTCCAGTGTTGTTATAGTCGATGGGACCACCCCCAGTGTCTATGTTGTTGGGAGGGGTATCGGCATTGATATTTTCTTCAACTTTCGAATCACAATCTATCTAATTGGTAGTGTTGTGATGAATTGATTCACCATGTTGATATGATAAATCTTGAAGTTATTGGGCATGTAAATCCTTGACCCATTGCACTGCCATCTCCATTTTGAATTTAAAATCTTCTTTTTGTTTGGCCAAGGCTTCTTGAAAAAGTTGAGATACTTGTTCAGTAGTGTTCATGAATACTTCTCGAGCTCGCCCCATACAAGACATTGTATCGTTAGAGGCGATTACGGAGCAAGTATTCAAAAATTCATCTTTCGAAGATAGTCCTTCATGCATTCTCGGGTAATCCTCATGTCTGACAGCTTCTAGCTGGAGCTGAGACATTCGTCAGGCTATTTCTGAATTGACTTTTCTTCCTTGAGAAACGTCAAGATTAGATCTGTTCGAGGCAACCGCTGACTTTCCTTTGTCAACCATGTTGATAGTGACTTCATGGAATTCATCCTCTTGACCAATTGATTTTCTTTTGCAAAAACTCCTTGACTTGGGTTTCAACACTTCAAAGGGAAGCCTTTGGAATACCAAAACCTTCTGTGGAGCAGTCCTGGGGTAGCTACATGTCGATAATACTGCCCTGATAAACTTTTAACACGGACAATGAGAGTCTGATTCTGGGATACTTCTCTTTCGAGATTTCCCTGCACCACTAGCTTGATAGTACAACTAATCGGCGTTATGTCTAGAGCTACCTATTAGGTGTTGACTTGTTTCCCCAGGTATGGCGTTGTCATGTAACGGACACGTCTCCTTCCGGGGATGTAACATCTTGTTGGCATTCTTAGGAGTCGCACGTTTAGATCCACCCTCTTACGAGTGTGGAATCTCAACGGGCTCCTGAACCTGGACACGCAACCCTAAGCGGGCGGTTACAGATGTTTTCCTGATATGGGATGTCTTTGACTTGTTGGGAGGACCTGTATGACCCCCAGCCTGAATAGTCACTTAGGATTCGTTCACCAGACCCCAAACATTCTTTCACTAGAATTTTTCCCCGGTCTTCGTGTAGATGATGCGGCATAATTATGTACCAAAATTGCAAGTGCACAATTGATCAAGTTATAATATAAAAATATCGATCCCACGAGGAAGGTGATTTTAAGATATTATTAGAATTGGTTCTTATATTGTGTGCGTGGCAAAATAGGATTAAAGACTAAGTGTGATTGTGGAGAGAGATATGATGAGTGGTTATTTTGATTTATGTGCAAGTAATAATAAATTGAATTTTAGAGAAAAGAAATAAGAATCAAAGAATAAATAAAATCACAAGGCAAGAAAGAAGAATGAATAAAATCGAAAAACAAAAAAAAATCAAGAATGAAAAGAAAGTTCAAGAAAGTCAAGATGGAGGATTCAAAAGAGGTAAGAAATCTAGAATATAATCCAGTAGCTAATTTTAATTACAAAATATAAACTATTCTCTTTTTATCATAATTCAACTTAGATTTATTAAACATAGACTATCAAACCATTTAAGAAAAGTATAACCTATTAAATTATCATCTAAGTTAAAATTACTATTCATGATAAGAACAACAATAAGATAATAATCCTAGAATTAATAAGCATAACCTATCAAACCATTTAAGATAAGTATAGATTATCAAATTCTTCTTCTACCAATTAGTTCTCTAGTTGATTATCCTAAACATGAATATTTTAAGTGAACAAGAATATTTCATACAATAAAAAGGAAATTAGAATAGTTTTATGCAATTCTAAGATTCCTACAAGAATTAATTTCACATCTTAAGAAATAAAAACAAGAAGAAAAAGAACTAATTACAAAAATAAAAAAGAAAAGAAAAATCTAAAGTATGAACAAGAAATAAATCTAACTATAAAGAATAAAAATCTAATACTAAAATAAATTACAGAAATTAAATATAAGAAAATAAATTTACTCTACAAATTAAAGTACAAAAAGAAATAAAAAAGACAAGAACATAAATCTACACTACAAGCATGAATGTAAATCTAACTAATAAGCAATAATAAAGAAATTACAAAAAAGAAATAAAAAAGGAAAATAAAAGAAATGCAAACCTTCAAATTGCTCTTCATCTCCATCCTCATCATTCAACAAAGAGGAGAAAAGAAAATTTAAAGAGGAGAAAAATTATTATTATTAATTGCAACAAAAGTTATAATTTTTGGAATGCCTTCTCAATTAAGAGTAGCCCTCCTCTCCAAATAGAGTTATAAAATTTTTCACACCTCTAACCCCTTACTCTCTATCCCTATTTATAGTAAACATCAGTGAATGAGAGCCATTAGATTGAAATCTTATCCAAAAATAACAAAAATCAGTCATAGATTCGTAACAAACTGCGCAGGGTATCGATAACAGCATCGATAGGGGCATCGATGCTGGCATCGATGCCCCCATCGATGCCAGCCCTTCTCCAAATGCTGTCCGCAGATCCTCTTGTGTTGGACTTTTGGCACCTTGGGCTTTTGGGCTTCTTGATTTCTTTATGTATTTATTTTGGTCTTAGGTTTCAATCCTTCTTCTAAGCCTGGGCTTTTGGATAATTTAGAAATTAATTTTCCAATGGACTTCTTTGCTTCATTTCTTCATTTAAACAATGGGTTTTTGTTGAGAGATGGGAGTTTGAGATTTATTCTTTATTAATCTGCAATTAAAAGATAAAAACAATTATTAGTGGTATATTTATTCATATAAAATAGATAATGAGGGTATAAAACTGTAATAAAATGTGATTATCTGGCCCCCATCGATGCTGGCATCGATGCCCCCATCGATGCTGGCATCGATGTCAGCCCTTCTCCAAATGCTATCCGCAGATCCTCTTGTGTTGGACTTTTAGCATCTTGGGCTTTTGGGCTTCTTGATTTCTTCATACATTTATTTTAGTCTTGGGCTTCAATCCTTCTTCTAAGCTTGGGCTTTTGGATAATTTAGAAATTAATTTTTCAATGGGCTTCTTTGCTTCATTTCTTTATTTAAACAATGGGTTTTTGTTGAGAGATGAGAGTTTGAGATTTATTCTTCATTAACCTGTAGTTAAAAGATAAAAACAATTATTAGTGGTATATTTATTCATATAAAATAGATAATGAGGGTATAAAACTGTAATAAAATGTGATTATCAGTAGATGATCAAGGTGATCTGCCATTTTCATTTTGAATTTGGACAGGTCCACGCTGCCATGAGGCTTTACTGGAGGTATAAGATCAGATGGAGCGGGATCGGAGGCTGTCGGAGGCTAAGAAGCATGTGCAGATCTGAGACCAGGTGCGAAATACACCTGGTGTTTTGTACCAGGTAGAGGTGTCTCGGTTGTTTTCGGTGCTATTTTGACGCTGTTTTCGGTGTTGTTTTGGCCTTCGGCGCCCAGACTTGTTTAGATTTTGGTAGTTCTTTGACTGCCTCTTTCTTCTGCAACTCCTGTGACTTCTGCATAAGAATCCGTGTGTGAGAGAGAAGTGTACAATGTTTCTGGATGCGCTCCTCGAGAGTCGAATGGGCTCGTTTGACATGAACCCACTTGTTGGTTGAGGAGTCCATTACTTCCTGCGGTGGTGGCTTAGTTGTTTGGTGCCTTCTAAATTCTAAGTACACTTGATAGTGGAGTCTGTCCACCTATTCCAGAGCTTTAGCGAATTAACGGTTAAGACGTCGGTGTCGTCCCTGATAAGCCCTCTTCGTTAGAAATGTTGTGCTTTCAACAGGTAACTCCTTACCTTTTGGGAGTTATTACGAGCATCAAATTTGGCTTCCTTGGATGTCGGAGAGTCGTCAACAGCACTTGGGCGAAGATTGTCACCCTGAGTCTTTAGATTTGACGGCCAATGAACCTTCTTCATGGAAGTGGTCTTCCTACGCTTGCAAGGAGAGGAAGATCTGGAGGAGGAGGAGGAGATGTACTCCTCGAACTTTTACTAGTCGAACTCGTATTCGACCTCTTCATCCACAGAGATCTTGATAATCGGCTGCATCACAACAGCCTCGGCAGCAAGGCTGTTGGCTCTACACTGTGGTTGCCAGCATGTTCGCATCGAAAGTTGGTTTCTTTAAGGAATTCATTACAACTTTAGGCGTTCACAATGAATACAAAAGAGGAGTCTTCTTATAAGTGTTGGACCCTAGAGGGGGGTGATTAGGGTCACAAGGCTATAATTGTGCAATAAAAGTAGGACAAGCAAAACACAATATCCAAAAATAACCAATATAGAGGAGATAGAGTTAGGAATCGTTATCCTGTGATGCGCGATGTGTTAACGAGGTTCGGTCCACTGACCTACGTCCCCGCTCCCCACTCTCGAGGAGAAATCCATTACACAACCCGATTTGGAAGCCAGAACTTCTTCTACACAGCGATCCCCTCACGATCTCACACTACACAGTTGATCTCACTAGATCATACTCCCACACAATTGATCTACACAAGATCAAGCTCTCAAAATAGTAGAAATGATGTAAGAATCCTCTCTTTACAATGTCCCTATGGCAAAGAGAAGATCACACTGAAGCTGGGATGTGAAACACAAAAACTCAGAAAGAAACAGGTTTGAAAATTGAGCTCTGTAAAAACGTTCTCTGAAATATTTTTTTTATTTTGAAAGAGTAGGGACAATGAGGAAGAAGAAAAGTATAGGTTTAAATAGAAAATCACAGCTGTTTGAAACCCATACCCAATCCACCAAAACCTGGAAACAGAACAGCGCTGAGATCGTGTGAAATTGGCACTGAACAACTGTACCAAAAAGACCGTTAACCTAAGCGGCGGTCGACCGTAACCTTTTCACAGTCGACCGTAACTTTTTCGCGGTCGACCGTAACTTTATCACGGTCGATCGCGAGACAGTCCAGAAACTAAGTAAAGTCCAGAGACTTTTGCGGTCGACCGTGGCAGTCGACCGTGGGAAATTTCGAGCTCACGGTCGATCGTGGTAGTCGACCGTGAAAGTTTTTGCTGCCCACTGACGAATGAACTCAGGAGCGATCGACCGTGGCGGTCGACTGCAGTCTGATACATTCAAAAAACTAGTTTTTGACTTACTTAAAATATCTATAAAATATTCAATTGACTTGTGAAAATTGTGAAACTCTGTAAAATGCTTGTAATACTAAAAACAAATTGTTTGGAAAAAGAATTTTGCAAAAAGGTCCTTATACTTGTGAAAAAATAGTATTTTGTGAAATACGCTCAAAAATATAAATATGGAAACGTGTGTGTGATATATCCCAATAGCTTCAAGTAAATTCGATAACTCTTTGCCTACATTCTAGCACTAGAGAGAAAATAAAAAACTAGCTAATATCCTCACGAGAATACAATTCTTGAGTCTTGATATAGCTAGAGTTAGATGAAGCTTCTTATTGCATTTGGTGTTCTTGATTAAACGTTGCTTCATCACTATGCTTCCTCCTTCTTTGGATATCATCGTTGTAGTGCATATTCCATCCAATCCTCTATTTGTGGTACTAACATGCTAGATATGTATATTAACTGCATTATCACTCCATAAGCAATTAGTACCGATAATGGTGGTTGTAAACATCATCAAAACATAAGGGCTAAAAATCTTCCCCTTTTTGATGATGATAACCAACCATTATATAAGAGCAAAAATAAATATTGCTTATAGATAGGTGCTCCCCTATCTATGAGCTCCCCCTAAATATATGCAACAAATGAGGAGATTTCTATCCCCCTTTGTCACCATCAAAAATGGGGGTTAAAGAGAAATGCATGCAAAATGCAACTAAACAAGCAAGCAAATAGAACTTTCACATATTGCATAAGCCCAAGCCATTTCTTATGCGACAAAAATCATCTTCACCAAGAGGCTTAGTAAATATATCCGCTAATTAAGATTTTGTGTCAACAAACACTAGGGATACATCTTGTCTCTCTACATGATCGCGTAAGAAATGATGGCGCACATCAATAAGCTTGGTTCTAGAATGCAAAACCGAATTTTTAGAAATATTAATAGCACTAGTGTTATCACAAAAGATTTTTATATTTTGAAAATTCAAATCATAGTCAACTAAGCTTTGTTTCATCCACAAAACTTGGGCACAACATAAGCCGACGGCAATGTATTCCTCTTTTGTAGTGGACAATGCAACGTAATTTTGTTTCTTGGAAGCCTAAGAAACATGAGAATTTCCTAAGAATTGGCATGTTCCACTCGTACTCTTGTGATCCACCTTACATCCGGCAAAGTCGGCATCACAAAAACCATATAAATCAAAAGAGGTGCTTTTTGGATAAAATAAACCAAGATTAAAAGTTCTATTAACATACTTAATGATCCTTTTAACCGTAACTAAATGAGATGCTTTAGGAGAGGCTTGAAAACGTGCACATGCACACACACTAAACATGATATCGGGTCTACTAGCGGTGAGATAAAGAAGACTACCTATCATACATCGGTATAGTTTTTGGTCTACATCTTCACTACTCTCATCCGCATCAAGCTTGACACTTGTACTCATGGGAGTAGGCGCATGCTTAGAATTCTCCAAATTGAATTTCTTCACCAATTCCTTAGCATATTTGCTATGAGAGATGAATATCCCATCCTTAGTTTGCTTGACTTAGAACCCGAGAAAGAATGTAAGCTCTCCCATCATACTCATCTCAAAATGATCTTACATAACTTTAAAAAATTCCTTAAACAAAGATTTATTAGTAGCACCGAAAATGATATCATCAACATATATTTTAACTAAAATGAAATCATTTTTCCTTTTTCTCACAAAAAGAGTGTTATCAATTGTTCCTTTTGAAAAACCATTTTCAACAAGAAAACTAAAGAGGCAAGCATACCAAGCTCTAGGAGCTTGTTTCAACCCATATAAAGCTTTTTGAACTCGGTAAACATGATTAGGAAAAGCATGATCTATGAAACCGGGGGGTTGCTCAACATATACTTTCTCTTCTATAAACCCATTTAAAAAGGCACTTTTAACATCCATTTGAAACAATTTGAAATTTTTAAAGCTAGCAAATGCCAAAAACATCCTAATAGATTCCAACCTTAGAACTGGTGCAAAGGTTTCGTCATAGTCTATGCCCTACTCTTGATTGTATCCTTGGGCAACCAAACGAGCTTTATTTCTAGTTACAATGCCATGTTCATCAAGTTTGTTTCTAAAAACCTATTTAGTACCAATTACACTAGCATTGTTAGGTCTAGGAACTAGTTTTCAAACATTAATTCTTTTAAAATTGTTTAGTTCCTCATGCATAGCTAAAACCCAAAATTCATCATTTAAAACATCACTAATCTTTTTAGGCTCTAGTTGAGATAATAAAGAAACATTACCACACTCACTCAAAGCTTTTAAGCGAGTAACAACTCCTTGTGATGGGCTCCCAATTATTTGTTCTTTTGGATGGTTTGATACGAATTTTCAAGCTTTAGGAAGTTCAACTTGTTCATGAGCATTGGAGCTATCCACATCCTTTTGTGCTTCTATAGAGGGTGTATCATTGATTTGTAAAAAGTCCAATCCTCCCTTAACATCATCATCGTCATCTTTCCTAGGTAAAACAACTTGGGAACCAACATTAGTCTCATCAAAAGTAATATTTATAGAATCTTTAACAACGATAGTTCGTTTGTTGAAGACCCTATAAGCCTTATTTCGAGGTGCATATCCTAAGAAAAAATCAACGTCAATTTTGGAATCAAATTTATCATGATGATCTTTTATATTTAAAATAAAACATTTACAACCAAAGATACGAAAATAACCAATAAAAAGAGTTTTTCCATAAAATAGTTCATAAGGAGTTTTCTTAAGTTTTGGTCTAATTAAAATACGATTTAAAACATGGCAAGCCGTATTGACGGCTTTCGTCCAAAAATATTTTGGCAAATCAAAGGAATTTAGCATAGTGCGTGCTATCTCTTGTATGGTGCGATTTTTTCGTTTAACAATACCATTTTGTTGTGGTATTCTAGGAACGGAAAACATATGAGTTATACCATGATGAGCACGAAATTCATAGAAATAACCATTTTGAAATTCACCACCATGATCACTTCTTATTTTAACAACTTTCAAATCTTTTTTATTTTCAATTCTTTTGACATGATTAGAAAATTCTTCAAAACAATCATTTTTATTTGCAAGAAATATTGTCCATGTAAAATGAGAAAAATCATCAATAATCACAAGTACATAGTGATTGCCTCCAAGAGAGGTAACACGCATAGGACCAAATAAATCAAGATGAAGTAATTGCAAAGGTTTAGAAGTCGATACCTCATTGATGGATTTGAAAGAAGATTTTGTTTGTTTACCTTTGGCACAATCTTCACATATGGTATCTTTGATGAACTGAAAGTTAGGTAACCCTTTTACAAGATTTCTCTTGGAAAATTTTGATATTAATTCCATGTTTGCATGTCCAAGCCTCTTATGCCAAATCCAAGGGTTTTCATCAATTTCCGCAAGGCACTTCACATCTTGATTCACTAATTCATTCATCTCAAAAATGTACACATTAGACTTATGATTAGCAACAAAAACAATTTTTCCATTCATACTAATAATGCATTTGTCTGGTTTAAAGGAAATATCAAAACATTTATCACTCAATTGGCTAATGCTAAGAAGATTATGATTCAATCCATTTACCAAATAAATATCTTCTATAACGGGTGAATGTTTCTTACCAATAGAACCTGTACTAATAATTTTACCTTTCTCACCACCACCGAAGGAGACGCTACCTCCTTCAATCCTTGATAGGGTTACAAATAGCTCTTTGTTACCCGTCATATGATGTGAGCAACCATTATCAAGGTACCACATCTCTCTACGTCGTGGCCATGATGTTCCGTATAAAAGATGAAGGTGTAGTAACTTTAGGTACCCAAATCTTGGGTCCTTGGTGGTTAGTAGACTTGGTACCTTTGGGTACCCATGTCATGCCATAGAAATCATGATTATCATTGATCCTACAATGAGTAGAAATATGACCATGTTTCATACAATATGTGCACACAAAATTTCTCTCGTGTGTTTGAGCATGATATCTATGAAATCTATTTCTACCATGGTGATGATGATTAGCATAAGCATGAGTAGGTCTAATCCTACCACTCTCAATTTCTAGTCTTTTAATTTTGGATCTTAATTGCTTATTCTCAAAATCAAGATCTCCTAGCAATTCATCTTTTAGTGCAAGAGAGGTTTCTAGTTGTTCTAGTTTGACATCACAAGAAGCATGCAATTTTTAAAAGAAGAAAATTCTTTTGACATTCTTATAAATTCAATGTTCAATTCTTCTAAAGTCGTAGCTAGATCACATTGCATGTAAAATGATTCACTCTCGGTGTCGGATATTACCTCTTGTTCAAGGGCCATGAAACAAATGTTGGGATCATGAAGAGCAAGTTTAGCTCCTTCTTCATTGCTCTCTGAATCACTTGGTTCGGATTCCTCCCATCCGGCATACATAGCCTTCTTCTTCTTGTACTTCATGTACTTCTCCTTGAGCTTGGGCAATCCTTAGCGATATGGCCCGGTTCATTGCATTCAAAACATTTTCCTATACGTGAAGAAAATTTGTTGTTAGAACGGGGATTAAACTTCTTATTCATTTTTATGAGTCTAGAAATTCTTCTAGAGAGATGAGCCACTTCTCTAGAAAAATCAACTTTACTATCTGATGACGAAGAGGAGTTATCACTAGCTCCTTTGAGAGCTATGATCTTCGATTTTGGTGATGGCTCCTCAACTTCCCGTGGGGCACTTTCTCCTTCTCCTTTCCCTTGAGCTTCTTCTCGTAAACTTTGAGCTTACCGATGATGCCATCGGGAGGTAGAGTGGTAAGGTCATGAGCTTCTTCTATCGCCGTCGCCTTGGGTTCCCACATCGGAGTCAATGAACGAAGAATCTTGTAGTTCGTCTCTTGAATAGTCAATTTCTTGTCAAGACCATGCAATTCATTGATAATGTTAGTGAAGCAAGAAAACATAGCATCAATTGATTCATTTGGAAGCATTTGAAATAACTCATATTCATGCATAAGCCCACTAATTTTGGATTTCTTAACTTAGGGGGTTCCTTCATGAGTAATACATAATTTCACCCATATTTCGTATGCTGTTGCACACGTGTAAACCCTATTATACTTATTAGGGGAAAGACCACAAATTAAGGCATTCATAGCCTTTGCATTGAGATTGGCTTGGTGCCTTTCTCCATCGGTCATAGTCCCGACTTTGGGCTTTTCTACATATTTCTTTTCTATGAGTTCTAGGACATCAAGATCAATGCAACGAAGGTAAATCCTCATCCTAGCCTTCCAATAAGCAAAATTACTACTGGTGAAGAGTAGTGATCTAGTGGTGGATTGTCCCTCTAACATGTGCACATTCTTGAAGCCTCCATAAGATCTTTTCTCTAAGGTGATTAAACCAAAAACTAATATAGAGACCAAGCTCTGATACCAATTGTTGGATCCTAGAGGGGGAGGTGATTAGGGTCACAAGGCTATAATTGTGCAACAAAATTAGGACAAGCAAAACACAATATCCAAAAATAATCAATATAGAGGAGATAGAGTTAGGAATCGTTATCCTGTGACGCGCGATGTGTTAACAAGGTTCGGTCTGCTGACCTACGTCCCCGCTCTCCACTCTCGAGGAGAAATCCACTACACAACCCAGTTTGGAAGCTGGAACTTCTTCTACACAGCGATCCCCTCACGATCTCACACTACACGGTTGATCTCACTAGATCATACTCCCACACAATTGATCTACACAAGATCAAGCTCTCAAAATAGTAGAAATGGTGTAAGTGACCTCTCTTTACAATGTCCCTATGGCAAAGAGAAGATCACACT
Organism: Asparagus kiusianus; assembly: GCA_022839385.1. Taxonomy (NCBI): domain Eukaryota; kingdom Viridiplantae; phylum Streptophyta; class Magnoliopsida; order Asparagales; family Asparagaceae; genus Asparagus; species Asparagus kiusianus. The sequence goes on along the minus strand of BQKN01065602.1, from coordinate 63,643 downwards.
GAAGCTGGGATGTGAAACACAAAAACTCAGAAAGAAACAGGTTTGAAAATTTGAGCTCTGTAAAAACGTTCTCTGAAATAATTTTTTCTTTTGAATGAGCCGGGACAATGAGGAAGAAGAAAAGTAGAGGTTTAAATAGAAAATCACAGTTGTTTGAAACCCATACCCAATCCCTCAAAACCTGGAAACAGAACACGCTGAGATCGTGTGAAATCGGCACTGAACAACTGTACCAAAAAGACCGTTAACCTAAGCGGCGATTGGCTGTAACCTTTTCGCGGTCGATTGTAACTTTTTCGCGGTCGACCGTAACTTTTTCGCGATCGATCGCGAGACAGTCCAGAAACTCAGTAAAGTCCAAAGACTTTTGCGGTCGACCGCGGCGGTCGACCGTGGGAAATTTCGAGCTCACGGTCGACCATGATGGTCAACTGTGAAAGTTTCTACTGCCCACTGATGAATGAACTCAGGCACGGTCGACCGTGGCGGTCGACCGCAGACTGATACATTCAAAAAACTGATTTTTAACTTACTTAAAATATTTGTAAAATATTCATTTGACTTCTGAAAATTGTGAAACTCTGTAAAATGTTTCTAATACTAAAAATAAATTATTTGGAAAAAGAATTTTGCAAAACGGCCCTCAAACTTGTGAAAAAATAGTATTTTGTGAAATACGCTCAAAAATATAAATATGGAAACGTGTGTGTAATATCCCAATAGCTTCAAGTGAAATCGATAACTCTTTGCCTATATTCTAGCACTAGAGAGAAAATAAAAAACTAGCTAATATCCTCACAAGAATACAATTCTTGAGTCTTGATATAGCTTGAGTTGGATGAAGCTTCTTATTACATTTAGTGTTCTTGAATAAACGTTACTTCATTACTATGCCTCCTCCTCCTTTGGATATCATCGTTGTAGCGCATATTCCATCCAATCCTCCATTTGTGGTACTAACATGCTAGTTATGTATATTAATTGCATTATCACTCTATAAGTAATTAGTACCGATAATGGTGGTTGTAAAATATCATCAAAACATAAGGGCTAACAATAAGATCTCTCTACACAAAGAAAATTGAAAATTTACAACTTTCTAGAAAACATATGCAGAGAGATCGTTTATCGATTTTCTGCTTACGTAGGATCTTTGCTAATGCCGGGGTTTATCCGTGAACCACCAAATAATCAGATACGATTGATTTCATTGCCTCGCGAAGGAGATAAGAAATTAAAGTGAATATTTCAACAATGATGAGATAAGCGCTCTTCTCGAGATCACAGTAATGGTGCGATCTCAAGGGAAGTGGATGAACGAGGCTGAAGCAGTTGCAGATTTATCGAACTCTCCTCCTTTTTGTCGAAGAACTCACTAAGAACTTTCTTCCTCCTTGCTAAAATTCATGCTCCTCACTCTCCAATTCGACATGGTTTCACCATTGCTCTGAAATTCCCGATCCCCATGAATAAAGACCCTAGGGTTGTATTTATAGGCTTCAAAAGCTCTATTTTCGGATAAGAACGAACGATTTGATCTTATCCTTAGTTATAACCACTTAACCACATTCAAAGATAACCTAAAATCAGTTGGAGAGGCTGTGGAATGAAGTCTTATCAAAAAACGGGTCCTTGAGTAGTTAACGAGCAAAAAATGGTTTTTCTGGGCGTGAGACACCGGCTCACCTTTGGGTCGAGACACCGTTGGCATATTTCGATTATTTCACCTCTAATTGTTTCATCCAATCTCGGAATGAAGCGATTAAAGATGAGTTGGAAATATAGAGAAGAGTCAACTTTTGTCATTTGAGCTTCTTTAGATTCGAATCTTATCATGGCCGAAATGTGTGAGACATCATTAGTGTCTTGCAGGTGTGAAACAGCCTAGACCGTCTCGGTTATTTTGGCTCTAACTTTCTCATCCGATCTCGGACTGAGGTGATCCAGGATACATTAGAAAGTTGGAGAAGAGATATACAACCTCCCTTAGACAAAATAGCTCTATTAGACACGAGACACCATTGGTGTCTCACCCATGGGCGAGACACGACTGATGTCTCTCCGTTGTTTTGCCTCTAACTCTCTCATCTGATCTCGGAATGAAGCAATTCAAGATGCGTTGGAAAGCTGGAGGAGGGATCTACAACTTCTAATAGGTTTAAATACACATGGAGTGAGCAAGACATGAGTGAAACTTCTTTGTGGGTGAAATGTAATTCCCGGTCAAGTCGTTTCTACATTATTTTACCATCCCATTGACTCATATGCTTTGTCAACTCGCTTCGTGCACTTGTTAGCTTTTCTATAGCATTAGCTTAATTCTCCTTGACTTGGATAATAATATTCCTCATAATTTCTCTATCTCGAGCTACGTACAGAAACTTATAGACAAATTTTTATGCCTACAATGGCTTTTGTGACCGGTTTGTACACCCGATCATATCCAAAGGCCTCCAGTTAGCAGAGGGGGTGGAGAGACATGATGGTGGGGGAGAGTCTTAGAGATTGCTCCCCTAGTGTGGACCCTAGGGTGACGAGGGCCAGGACTCTCGCCAGTGACTTTAGGATGAGGGAGGAGACGTCAGTGAGGTTCCTTAGGTGAATCGACTGATGTGGCGGTAGGGTCGTGCACTCGACGCAATCGCTCAACTGTTTGGCAGTAGTATGAGGAGTCCGAGGTGGGACTACTTGCTATGCTCTAGAAGGAGGGTGAGTCTCCGATCATTGGTCTTTAGAAGGTAGGGGGATAGTGAAAGTAGCTTGTTGCGGTTGTGGAAGTCGGCTGAGACGCTCGCTGGTGAAGGTAGCAAGTTGCTGTTGGAGGAATTGAGAGCTCTGCCAAGCTATTTCTTCAATTTGGGCTTGAGTAACGTAGCTCTAGTGTGGTCCATCAGGGTGAGACTGGTTAACTCTATACTCAAAACCAAATAAACTTGCTTGAAAAAGAAAGAGGCCCTACGGTGGGCACCAAACTATTAATGTTAATAATAAAAAAGGTAATATAATAAGGGTGAGGTTGATTAGGGGTCCGCTAACTTCTTATAAATATCTTATTTTGAGTTGAGTAGCTTCAGCCTGCATAAATAGCAATTTGTAAGAGGACGGGAACTAGTTTCCTTGTTGTTCCTCCGACGATAAAGTTAGTTGATGGATTTTAGTGGGTAAATGATAAACTGTGTGAGTTTTAAAGTGTAGTGCGGTAGAATTCTTAGAGATTGTTTGCTTAGAAAATTGCTTTTTTCTTGATATTTAGAATAGTACCTCTATTTATAGTGGTGGAAAAAGGGTAGAATGGTAATCTCGGTCGAGCATAGGATGGCGGCAAACGAGTATGGCCTGGCGGCTAAGTCAGCACCTAATTTATAGGTGTCAATTGATGGGTGGAGGAGAGGTCACCTCAACATTTAATATGAAGTGGTCGGGGCATGGCGGTGCCGATGTAGTTTAATGAGTCATGAAGACTATCAAGGCTAGAGGCATGATGGCTCCTACCACGCATTAAATATGACGTCTATTTGTGTCTGTTTGGTGGGAAAATTTGGAGAAGATAATTAAGATTTAAATTTATATTATTCTCTCTGACAAGCTCAGAAAAAGAATTAATTATAATTCTCCCGATACAACTTCTTTCTAACAAATTTAGAAAAGAAATTACAAATATTATCGATTGGTTTCCTAATTTACAAAAGAGAGAAGGGATCAACAGAGATCCTTCTCTTTGTTTAACCTGGGTTTTTCTTGGTGTCGATGAGATGTCTCCCACGAAACTTGTGTCGACTTTGCTTCTCGTTGACGATCCGATGTTTTACCTCGCTGGAACAAAGTATATTCCTCTCGAATTTGATGTTGTGGAGAACTTGTGTGGCGAGTTTAAACAGAACTCTTGATGAGTTTAGGAACTCAAAACAAGTTTAAAACTCTGTCAAAGAGTTGATTTGAACCAAAAATTGGTTAATAAGCCAAGGTCAAAGCTCCAAAGCTTCAAGCTCTCTGTTGCCGACGGAGATGATCTATAAGATCTTCCAAATCTAAAGATCTCAAAAAAGATCTGCTTAAGAGATTGCTGATCTCTCTTTTTACGATATTTTTTATGCAAAAGTCGATATTTTTGAGTCTGAAAACGCAGCCACGAACTCTGCGTTTTGAGTCTGGAATGCAACCATGAACTCTGTGTTTTAAGTCTGGAATGCAGCTATGAACTCTGTGTTTTAAGCCTAAAAACATACTGATGAACCCTGCGTTTTGAGTCTAGAACGCAGACACAAACTCTACGTTTTGAGTCTGGAACGTAACCATGAACTCTGCGTTTTGAGCCTGAAAGCGCAGTGATGAACCTTGTATTTTCTTGTTAGGACACAGAGATGAACTCTGTGTTTTGACTCCGGAACATAGAGGTGAGCTTCAAGAGAGCTGGGCGAGCTTCAGGCTAAGTCCAATGTTCAGGCGAAGTTCAGACTTACAGACGGACTTCAGAACATAACTTGCTACGAAAAATAGATAATAACTTTTAAACCATAAGTCTGAATTAGACGAATTATATATGAAAATCAACTATCTCGATGAGATGAAGCCGACCAAACTGACCCAAAGGGTTTGGTTTTCTCTCATCCTTTCTGCTAAATTCCTTACGGTTTGAGAGATATCTACGTTTTGATTTGAAAAGACCGTCAATTTGTAGTTTCTTTTGATAGATCGTTGCAAAGATCGTCATCTTGTAACCTTCATCTTCGCTCTTTGAAAATATAAGAGCTATCAAATTATAATTCCTGATGTTGATTGTGAAAGCTGTTGAATTAAAACTTTCATCGGTTGTTATGAAGATCGTCAGATTGTGACCTTCATCGATCTACGTGAAAGTTTTTAAATTATAGCCTTCTGGAAACCATCAAATTATAATTTCCATAATTGGTGTTTAATAGGGATCGGCTATCTGTAGTAATTTTTAGATAGCCTACAGCGTCGAGAACAAGTTTCATTGCAGCTTCTATTACAATCATTTTGATGGAAATGAAAGAGTGAGCCTTACACTTGCAAAACTTCTCTTTACAATAAAAACAAAAGTGGGGTGCTCCCTAGAAACACACGTAGAAACTATTTATTAGTCTCTGCTTACATGGGATCTTTGCCTGTGCTGGGGATGCGTTAATCTGTGGATCACCGTTCAACAATCCAAGTTGATCGTGAAGAAGGCTTGATGTTGATAATTCGACTTGGAAACAAGAACATAAGTAAATATCTTAGCAAAGTAAGATAGATACTCTTCTCAAAATCAAATCAAAGTTTGAAATTGAGGAAACACTGAAGGCTCTCAAGATTGTTTGAAACCGGTAAAGGACTCTCTCTCTTGTGCTCAAAGCTCACCAAAAGTCAATTCTCTGCTCTCCAATTGTCCGTCCTCTTCACAAGTGTGCCAAAGGGGTATTTATAGTCTTTAGAAGATGTAACTGCTGAAAAGGAGTTAAAATAACTAATGATTACCTTCCCCTTTGGGCGAGGCAGTGTTTATTATCTCGGCTAAATGGGTGGTTTCAGCTCGTTTTGTAACCACCGTCCACTCTTTTAAATTGTGTTTAATGTCGCATTTTTGAGGATAGTGGGCGTGTTTCTCACCTATAACCGTCCATGTACAATTTCAACAGTTGTGAAGCCTGTAGGCATCGAAAATTGCCAATAGGTCCCCGCACATAGCTCGGTGTCAACGAGCGACGATCGAACTTCACTACCCGGTTCACAAGAAATTCAAATGACGCCGGTGAGCGGCTAAAGCAAACCGACGGATTACGTGAGCCGACAGAACGTCAGAATCACGAGGATACGGGTTGACCGAAAACCCCGCTATCACCGCAATAGGACCAACGCCCGCTGTGCCCCGATCACCCCACGGATAATCCAACCATGGGGGCCTACAGAGCTCGCCGTCACGATTCCAACGCATCCGAAATCACTCAAATCCGAGTTCGGACGAAAAGTCAACAGCGGGACAGCGGCGGAACAACGGCACGACCCCGGGCTGAACCGGGGACACCCGAACAGGTCTCGGCAGGCTCGAGACACCCCACATGGGGTGTCCCGGCCTTGGCCGAGACACCCCATGGGGGGTGTCCCGGCCTTGGCCGAGACACCCCTATGGGGGTGTCCCGGCCTTGGCCAGGACACCCCTAGGGGGGTGTCTCTCCTCTTGGGGTGTCCATATGACCCCTATGCTCTCTCTTATGGCTATAAATAGCCCCCTTAGCCCTCCATTTAGAGGGGCTCTTGATTTTGCTCTGATTTAGCTTTGGGAGAAGAATTTCTGGTCTTGGGATTATCCTCGAGATCTGAAATTTCGGAGTTTGGAGCGGCGAAGCCCTGCCGGATCGAGGAGTCTGCACCATCATTCACCCCTTTTCCTTAGTGTTGCCCTTTAGCGGTGACACTAAGAAGAGCTATTATCTCGTTTTAGCCGAGATATACGCTTATAACCTCTAGATCTTGCGCGGATCGACGAGGTTCTGCTTCTATATCCCACACGGATAGACGAAGCTCTGCCGGATTTTCCCGGAAGGATCTTGAAGAGTCGGCGGTCCACGGACATCGACGTCCCCGTCACAGGCCAACAACCCACGCAAGCGAGACCGTACCAAACCGGGCTCTCGTGTTTATTTTCGTTTAAGTTGTAATCCCTTTGTTTTCATTTTTATTCTGTTGTAACGATCAAAGTTGTAACAGATCTCGAAAAAGAGAACATCAATGAAAACAGCAACTTTTACCGGAAACAAAGCCAAGTGAACCCCATGAAAAGTCACAAAATCGTCAAGAAAGCTAGGGAGCTATCTCGTAGTGTGCGAGATAGCTTTTACTATCTCACATATCCGAGGCCGTAATTACTATCTTGGATACATGAGATAGTGTAGACTGTCTCACCAACTGTGAGATAGTCCCGAGCCCTCCATCGCGTTATTTTACATTCTTCTTTGCTTCCTTTAGCATCAAATGATCTTCTGTGACTTAGATGATGATGTTCTTCGTCTTCTCTACATCTTAAACTGTATTTGGGACCTATAGGAAATTTTTAACGCCTACAGATATGTAGGTGTAAATTTTAATTTTTCGAAATAGGGATTTTGTTTGTATTGATAAGAACAATTTATTACAAACTAATGAATCAAAATTTCAACAAAAGTGGAGGGAATGCCCTCCTTGTTTAACGTGGGGACTTTGGCAGTGATAGACGCCTCGCTTGGCTCTCACACCGAGTATGCTTCCCTTGGACGATCCGAGCAAAGTTGCGGGCAAGCTTCAATACGCAGTAGAAGCTTGTGTTAATCAAGTTCGAGTTCCTGAGCTTAATGGCTATCAAGGCCGAAAGCTGGAAGAAGATGCTACAGTGCAAGAACAATGCAAAGAGCCAGGCTCGATTATCTTAGAGCTTAAGAGAACTGATTGCCAAGGTGCCAAATAGGTTCGGTCTTGATCAAGAGTTCAAGACCTCTCTTTTGATAGCCATCATTGGCTATTTATAGTGGAAGAGAAGCATGGCTACTCCCTCAAATTGTGGGATTGCGGTTGAGAGGGACTATAACTCCATCGCTTAAATCTTGGAATGTGACCATTAGAGGTAAGGAGAACCATACTTTATCCCTTAGATTATGGAGAGTGGGTGTACCCACTCCCACGTTTTAAGCTCAGGTGGCTGACTTGGTCCAGCTATATAGGCGAGCTTGTCATTGCAGGCGAGCTTTCAGGCAAGCAGGCGAGTCTGCAAGCGAGCTTAGGTCATACAGGTGAGCTTCTAGCTGTCAGGAGAGCTATCCTTGTGTAGGCGAGCTTCCAGTCGTCGGGCGAGCTTGCCTTATGCAGGTAAACTTCTAGCATGAAGGTGAGGCTGTGTAGGGAAATTTCTAGCATGTAGGCGAGGCTATGCAGGCGAACTTCTAGCATGTTGGCGAGGGTGTGCATGCAAATTTCAAGCACGCAGGCGAGGCTATGCAGTCATATTTCAAGCATGCAAGTGAGGCTATGCAGGCAAGGCTGTGCAGGCGAGCCAGCCTCATTCAGGCGAGCTAAACTCCTTTGCATGCGAGCTCCAGAATCATGCTATGAAGAACAGGTCATTGTTAGACCCTAGAGGGGGGGTGATTAGGGTCTTATGCTAATCTA
>BQKN01065602.1:24412-55494 GCA_022839385.1 Asparagus kiusianus | reverse complement strand
ATCCAACCTCCAACTATGTTGTTTGTCTACAATAGATAGGAAAACACGAATGCTCGACAAACACATTAGTGATAAATTGTTTGTTAAACATCATCAAAATAAGAAGGTCAACAGTCATAACTTTCAAACCTAAGTCGGAATTGGACGAATTATATATAAAAATCGACTATCTCGACGAGATGGTGCTGACTAAACCAACCCTATAAGGTTTGGTTTGCTTCTGTCCATTTTGCCAAATTCTTTCCGGTTTGAGAGATATCAGCGTTTTTCCCTTCTTTGCTATTTCGGGAGAGGTTTTAGTAGTTTTGTTCTTAACTTCTCTGATAGGGATTAAAGGCAATTTGTATTGCCTACAAGATACACCTTCCAAAGTTTTCAGCCTCCTCAGCATTTTATCAAGGAATCTGAAACATTTTGAATAAGATAGGCCTTATTTCAGTCTCTTTACTATTTTATCGAAGAAACTGTGTAGAAGGACCTGTTGTTAGGTCTCATGTTATGAGCCTACATCTTCAAATCTTGTTTTGATGATTACAAACAATTCCTAATATTGTTTGTCTAGTGTTTATGTTTCCTATTAGGTATTCTAGACAAACAATGTGTTGGAGGATGGATGGAATTGAGCTATCACGATCATATCCATAGGAGGTTGGCGGAATTGTGGAGTGAAGCATTGCATTCAAGTTAAAGATCCAAGATCCCGCTTCATCCGCAAGTGTACTAAGATAGAGCTTCGTTGAAGATCACAAGCTTGGGTATATTTAGTTTAGCTTTTATATTATGTGTGTTAGTACTTTAAGCTCAATCATATACACACATACACGCTTTGATTTTTGTTTTGTATATATAGTTCTATATATACATATATGTTTTTGGTTTAATAGTTTTCAAGTTTATATATGAAACAAATGAATAGAATTGGAAAATACTATTTTGTTTCATGTTCATATGTCTATATATGATTTCATCCTTAACAAGATTATTTTTAATGAAATCATATTTAGTGTTTTGAATATATTGCATAGAATATGTAATTTTATAAAAATATTGTATTTCTAGGTTATAGACTTCATAACAACATTTTATATCTTTTATCAAGTCTATACAAACATTTCACAAAGTTTCAAAAGTTGGTTTATGTCAAAACATCAAAATTCAAGTATCTCATATTTTCATGTTTTGGACTATTTTGTAAAATGATGATATTTTTCATTTAGGAGGTCCTTTATAATAACCAGTCATTGTAGCATGTTTATTAGCATGTCTACAATCATTCTCCAAAGTTTTACATTTTTCGGAATTTATTTGATATTTTTAAACCCTGTTTTAAGTTGACATGTACTGTTTAAAACAGGCTGTGTGCATGTCATAAGTCGACTCATGAACAGTGTTGAGTCGACTCATAAACTGTTGTGTAGTTTGCATTTTGCTTTTGATGAGTCGACTCACAAACATCATGAGTCGACCCATCAGGTTGAGTCGACTCATGCCTGTCATAAGTCGACTCATGAAGTGTTCTGGAATTTGGTTTTTGTTTCTGCTGAGTCGACCCATGACCTCATGAGTCGACCCATGTATGATGAGTCGACTCATGAATTTTACGAGTCGACTCATAAGCTGTTTTTGGCCTATAACGGTCAATTATGAGTCGACCCATGATTTTTATGAGTCGACCCATAATGTGTCCGTTACACAGTAACGGCTATTTTCCAGTTTTGTTTTCTTATGGGTTTTTGGTCATTTTACTTGGGTTTTTGCTGAAGTTTTGTGTGGGTATAAATACCCTCTTGCTCTCATCTTTCATAAGCAACTAAGAGAAAAGTTTTAAAGAAGTTTTTACAAGTTTGTTTAAGGTTTCTAAGTGTGTTTAAGAGTTTGGTTTGTGAAGATAATTTCACAAGGGCTTGAGGAGATAATCTTTGGTGTTTGGGCTTCAAATCATCTCTCTCTCTCTCTCTTGTCATTTATTGGAGAAGTTTTCTAAACTCAATCTAGCTTTACATTTTATTGTTTAATTATCATTTTATTAAGCTAGTGATTATATTGAGTTTAGTTGATTTTATTGATACTCTTTGTTCACACACAACCTATTGAGCTTATTGTATTTACATTCATAGTATAATTGGGTTGTGGGATTGTGTGACTTAGAGTATGAGCCTACATTGAGTTCTCGCCTTGTATTAGAGAACAATTTATTTGTTGTGAGCTTTCATTGTGAGATCACTTGTATTACACTAGTACACCAAGAGGAGTGTGTGGTGAGAGACGGGGTTGTCCCAAGAGTAGTAGCGTCGGTAGCCTAGAGAGAGGTGATAATTCCGAGTACTTGAAGGAGACACGGGCTAGAGACCAACACTTGAGGTTGTGGTTAGTGTAGTTACATTGTGTGGATTGTAGAGTTTTCGGTTAGCTAGAAAACCGAGTGTGTAGAGAAGTTCCGGCTTCCAAACCGGGTGTGATAGTGGAGATCTCCTCGAGGTGAGGAGCGGGGACGTAGGTCAGGCGGACCGAACCTCGTGAACATATGATTTGTTTGTGATTGCATTGGCACACCTTTATATTCGTGCTTATTATTCACATTGCCTTTGTCAATTGCTCATTGTTTATTTACCCACTATCTTATTTTGTTTGTTTCACCCTTGTATTAGTTGTATATCCTTGCATATATATCTTGTCATATATCATACTTGCTAGGATATTTGTTAATTAGTTTTTATTTGGCATAAATCGGATTAGATTAGCATAAACCCTATTCACCCCCCCTCTAGGGTTCCTTCCTAGTGGCGTTAGGGTCCTTTCACCTGTAAATGATTTCAGTCCCTTGAATTCTTCAACTTTCAGGCTCCTCTGTATTTTATCGGGTAGTCTGAAATAGTTCTGGTACTACGTCATCGTTGACCATTATTGAAATCCGGATCTGAAGTTGATGTGCTGATATTAGAGAATTTCAATTAGCTCGTGTCATTGAGTTGACATTGAACTGGTCATCTTTGTTATAAGCTCGTGTCTGAATTGCAATTGAACTCCTAATGGTAACTTTTAGAATGGAACCCTCTGAATCAATTTTGGCAAATTGCTGATGTATAGCCGGACATTGACTTCTGTCGCGGTGTGAACACATTTTATACTCGTACGTAATCAGAGTATACACAGTTTAAGCTCTTAAGGTGCTGGAGTGTAGAGGAGCAATTTATACTCATATACTCATCTGAGTTTTAGGGAGAAGTTTAACCTCGTATACCTATTAGAGGTTCACAGAGAAGCAGTTTATACACATATACTCATCGGAGTTTTGGATACGTACCCAAAATGAGTCGATGATGTAGTGAAAATATACATTAGAGGCATATTGATTTGACCCTTCACGCAAGATAGTTTTAATAGTTTCACGTTTGTAAGATAGTTTATGTTGTCTCACCATGCGAGACAGCACCGACTGTCTCGCACGAAGGCAGCGACTCGGGCTAGATTTCCTTTTAAGTTTGGTTTTCAATCTTTTAGGCTATGTTCACCTGCCTTCTCAAGTTTAAAATCTTCTCAACATCACTATAAAATACTTTCCAAACCCTTCTCTTCTCTAATTGCTTCATCTTCGGTCGAATAGAGATCTCTACCTAGGGTTTTGAAGTTGTTCTTCAAGGTTTGATCTTGAGCCCTTCGTGTTTTCTCCCTTGTGCACTAATTTCCTCCTATCCGTGAGCAAGGCCGAGTCTAAGGCTTGGGTCTCAGGTTTTTTTGATCTTTTGTTCAAGATTTCCTCACAAAACCATAACTTTTTTGTAGGATTTCGGTCAAAATCTCATCTTTTACAATTTCTCCCAGGAGATATCATGTCCCGAGGAGTAGATCATTTACCCAACCATCTGAGAGAGAGGAGGCCACTGCTGCATCTTTTTGAGGTAAGATTTCTTAACCTGTTCAATTCAAAAGTTAAGATTCTTCTGAATTTTTCACGTTTGTTCTCCTTCGCGAGGCATTCGGGAAGAGCCGGTATCCTCCTTTGTGGGGATCGAAGCTTAATATACACGTTTTTCTTGGCCAAAACACGTTCAAAGGTAAATAAGGGGGTCTCAACTATCTTGTTTCTTACGAGACTGAGTAAACTATCTCATAGCTTCCGAGAGTATACACTGTCTCGCATATGCGAGACAGTTGTGGCTGTCTCGCAAGCTATAAGATAGTTCCTCTGTCTTGTAAATGTTGCGAGACAAGTTTAACCCCTTCTTTTTCCTTAGAATTATTGTTCAACTACATCTGATAATTTCCCTTTTGTTCGTCGTAGTTAATTTCCTACCAACGGTGTTTTCTCCCCCATGCGGTGAGTGGCTTAAGTGGCGGGACTTATGCCTCCTCTGATGAGATGTCACTTATTGATAAGGTCCCTCAGTTTGATGTGAATGGGCCAGAGGAGATTCCTAAGCTCGTGCGTGAGGGAAGTCATCGTACACTACGGCGATTAATCATGGATGCTCCACTTACAAAGGATTCAGATACCACTCAGTCCTTGAGGAAGCCTAATTACATGTTCAACGATTCTGTTGAGGACCCTGAAGTTCTTACTCTTGATGCAGAGAAGTGGTTGAATGAGTACGACTAGTCCTTCATGTTTCTTTCGCTGATTCCTCATCATTATGCTTTGACACACTTAAGGAAGCAGACCGTGACACAGGAGATGTCGTGGCACTTAACGAAGGATCAAGAGTGAGTTCACTATGGTTTCATCACTCAGAGCAAGACTCCAGGCTCGAGGGATCAATATTCTATCCGAGGACTTTATCCTGGTGTATTAGGACAGGATGAAGTGTCGGAGATTGAGCTGCTGGTAAGGGCAACACCGTCAAGAATTGCCTTGTAATATTAGGCAGGGAGGTGTCCATCAAAGGCTACAGGTGTTATGGTTGGGTACACTTGTCGGCGGATAAATAATGGACATGGATGATGAGTTACGTACTCAGGTGATGGGGCATGGAACTGATTGAGAAGGGGTTATACATCCCCATCCGTGCCAGCATGTATGGTCTCCCCATCAGCATGAACCACTTCTTTGTGCTACTCGAGACTTATAACCCGGACACCAACACTTTTCTCACCAAGAACGAGGAGTTAGGGCTGCCTCTCCATGAAATAATGAAGGTCTCAGGGTTGCTAATAGGATATTTACCTTATCAAGAATATTTCCCCACCAATCAATAGCTGAGTCAGATGAAGATGGCTAGTTCTGCCCGATATGACATGTTGTGGGAGTTAACGTGTCACTATCAGACTACAATGATAGGTATAGACATCAAGGCAAAGAAGAAAGCTCCCTAGCTTAGCTTGAAGCAGTCTGCCGACTACTTGTTTAAGCACCTCGAAGACCATTCAGGCAATGAGGTTTGCGAGTTAGCCCCATTGATCCTGTCAGAGATCAACCAGTTGATTGAGAGGTCTAATGCTCAATTGTATAGTACTCGTATAGCTGAGGGCAAGTTCCCGAGATGAACAAAGTTTGAGACCTTCATGTGGCGCCACACCAAGCCTCTGATGCACTGCCGATTGAGGTCCTATTTCCGGCCGTCAAGCTTGTCGTTGGGTATAATCTTTCTCTGCTCTCGGCCATGGTTGCTAACATTCACAGCGGACTCTGACACTTAGTCACTGGCTTCACACAGGAAAGAAGCAAGCCTTCGAGCAAGATCCCTACATCCAAAATTAAATTGTCATACACTTACCTGATAGTGTGGCTAGTCCTCCACTGATTCGACCTGATGACGGCACCAAGTGTTGCAGACACGTCTGTTCCTTTGTTGCAAACATTAGAAGATTGCAAGTGGGAAGCTCGCTAGTAGCATGAGGTAAAATAGAAGTTCCAAGTCCATAAGTGTTGGGAGTTCTTTAAGTGTTTTCCCCAATTCTCAGGCCACTACAACGAAGTGCTGGTTGATGATGAAGAACCTGGGAAGAGCCGAACTATTCTTGATGTGGGATGTTTCCGATGGTTGATGAACATTTGACCCGGCTATCTCATTTTCTGGGTGAAGAATAATTGTAGCATCGAGCCTTATTTCTCTTTCCAGTTTGCCCGTCAGTTTGGTTATGACCAATTATATATCAGGAATCCGAACAGTAGATTGAGGACTCACTGAGGCCTTATTGATGGAGCTCGAGCCTGGTTTTGGAGTATAGCAGGTTGTACGAGTGCCAGGTTCAGCCTTCCTGTTGCAGAGCCCCACTTGCAGATGACCTTCTTATGCAGCAAGTGGTTCATAGCCGCCAATGCTCCCATGAAGAAGAAGGACATCTCAAAGTTAGAGGCGGAGATGGTAGCCCAGCACACTACTGATATAGTTTGAGAGGTTGTCCTTTCGAGGAGAGGAAAGAAGCCTGCCGAGTCCTCCACCAAAGGAAAACACATTGCCGAAGAAGAGGAGGAGACTCTTCCAACTGACGAAGACGAAAACGCCAAAGAAGATACAGTCGGAGGCGAAGGCATCAGGGCTAAAGGCGATGAAGAGGAAGGAGATATATCATGTCTTCCACCTTCTTTCTTTCCGGGAGGGGGTGCAAGTTCGCTAATTTCTCACCGGACTTAATGATCCGACCAACCCAAGTCGCCTGAAGCTCCGAAAAAGCTAAGGTAGAAGATTATTTTTACACATTCCCACTGCATGATAGTAGATCTTCCAAGTGGGGCTGAAGAAGAAGAAGTAGAAACTGCTGAAGCTGGGCTTATCCATAGAAAGAGGTCTCGGTCCTCTACTCAGGCTGAAGCTAAGGTTGAGCTCCATACTAAATTTTGGCAGGAGAGATCTGTCATTTTGGAGGAGGCTCGACCGATGAAGAGTAAGAAGGTCACGAACAAATAGCATGTCTGATTGCCTCCCTCTTCTGAAGCGTCGGCCAGTGATATCCCTCTTGAGGAAGAAGGTAATATTTCCCTTTTACGTTGCTTTTCATACTTCATCTTCAAGTTCACTTAATGTATCCTTCCTTGTTTGTTCACAGGGGATCACGAAGAGAGTGAAATTCCATATGACCCCACTTCTCTCGGCTTCACCCACTCTAAAGGGCCAGGTTTCACTGAACAGATGCGTGAGATTATGAGTGAGGAGCCCGTGGACACAACTGCTGTAGATACTGGGGTTCAACTTGACTCCGCTACTGAAATTGCTTCGAAAACCTCCAGCCCAGGTATATCTAATACAGATACTACCTTATTCGGGTGGCATCTCAAAGAATTGAATGATTCAAAATGTGTGCCTCCTTTAATCATTTCTATGCTTCATACTCTTTTAGAGAAACTGAAGGAAGCAGGTACGAACGCTGGAGTTGTGGAACCTGCTGATGCGGCTGAAGGTAAAGTTGATTCTCACTTAATATGTGTTCCTGTTTTTTTCATATTGGAAATTCACCCCTCTTTGCAGATGTTATGATGGAGGGATCAGCTAAGGAAGAGGAAGCCACTCACGATGCTAATACCAGGGATCTTGATGAACATGACCTCGATCAAATGATAGACCTCTCTGAAGCTAATCACCGGATGAAGTCCACCATGTTATCGGAGCCTGGTTATGGTGAGGCTGCAGGACCAACTGTTGAAGTTGGTTTATCTACAGGTATACTTCTTACTTTAATGCTATTTTTACTCAGTTGTTGATTTTGAGTGACAACATAAGAGTTTTGATTGTAGGATCAACTACTGGAGCTGATACAGCTACTATCTCAAGGGCTTTGGAGCACCCCAAGGACTTAGGCATTTCAGGTTCAAAGCAAGTCATCGTTGAAACTCAACCATCTACCTCTCAACCCGAAGTTACCGTCCTCTCACACCCAATGCTCATGGAGGCTTCGACTAAAGTTGTGGTTAATCCCATTGCTCAAGCCGCAAAACCAATTGAAGAGACTGAAACATCGACAATGATCTTGTACAAACAACCTCCATTCATTCGTGAAGTTAAGCTAACGGTGTCGGGACAAGAACACCAAGTTGAGGAATCCTCTGCTGGCGTTAATATGTTTCCTCTCACTGTTACTTTAGACTCTCGGTCTGAACGACTTTTGGAGTGCTTACTTCTCTTGATTTTATTACAGCGTCTCCTCCATTATTATTTGAATCCATCAAGGCGTTGATGTCAGATGATGATCCAGATAGGGCTATAATCTGCATGGAGCTCTACAACTTCACTTCCTTTTTTAGCACAATGATCGACAAGATCATTCACAATGGGTTATCCTTTGACCATTTCATGCGATCTCTTGATTGTCAGGTGACAGAAATTAGGGAATAATGCTATGGCGGCTTGGCAAATTCCATTGCTGCAGACTTGGCTTGTTTAGAGCAAGAGCTTGACAAGTTGAGGGAATTCCTGGCTGCTGGTGCTTCCTCATAAGTAGTTGCTCGAATGGAGTCAAAGCTAAAGGTGTGGCATGACATGCGAGCTTCCATTGGGATTGAGCTCCGAAAATAGCAGGGTTGTGTGACGCAAATGGAAGTTGTTCTTATTAGGAAGGCTAAGACCAACGCTAACTTACTTCATTCTTTAACATTAAGCCGCAAGGAAATGGCCAGCATTGGAAAACTTTGAAATATGCTAAGGATTCTCATATCATCCTAGAAAGTGAATTGGTCGGCGTAGAACGTACTCAAAGGCAAATGCTTGAGAAGTTGAGGTCTGAGAAAGAAAAGCTAGCTAAAATGAAAGATGAGGCTGCAAAAGCATTGATCATCACCGAAGATTCCATCAGGGCTAATCTGAAGACCGAACTTGAGCATGCCTATGAAGAGGAGCTCTCCAAATTAGAAAAGATTTGTAGCCACAAATTATCTTTAGAATGGAAGCACCGCTTTTGTATCTTTTTTATTTTAGTTCATTAATAAAATGAAACTTTTGATTAGTGCACTTTTTATTATGATTACTCATTCTGTTTAAAATAAATAAACATAATACTCATAGGATAATTCTCGGTCATTAAGAGATTTGATGGGCCTTTATCGACTACCGTTTGAGTCAGACTAGTATGTGGATTGTCTAGGTCTTTTCCACATGTAATGTTATGCTAAAAGAATGAACTCTCTTAGACTTAATGCTACAATATTGAATATGTACACTTTGTCATTCTCACAGGAATGGACCACCTAGCAATGTGTGTTAGACGTAGACTTATCTCTAATAAGAGATCGAGATAAAGTCCCCCATGCGTGAAAGACATGAATTTTGGTATTGAAGCGATTTTCTTATCTTTCACTTTAGAAAGTTGTGTCTTCTCTTGGGGCAAAGACAAACCCGGTACTGAAGAGAAAGAATGTATTTTCTTATCTTTCACTTCAGAAAATGGGTGTTGAAGTGAAAGAAAGTAATTTTTTATCCTTCACTTCAAAAAGTTGGGCTAAAGGGAAAGAATGTATTTTTTTCTTTCGCTTTAGTGCTGAAGGGAAAGAAGGTATTTTCTTATCTTTCGCTTCAACAGAAACTCAGAATGGGATCTCCACTCTAAGAAACTAAAAAGGGAAACTCAGAGTGAGATCTCCACTCCGAGAATCATATTTGAGTCAGATCTTTTACTCACATGAGTAGAAAGGTGGAATTTGGATAACCCTAGACTATGTGAATGTTTGATCATCCAATTTAGGTGGACCTCTCGTTCATGGAAGGAATCAATAGGAGATTTTGATTTTGGCCCTAACTGTCGGAAGGTTTGACCAAGTGGAAGTGAAGGTAGTACAGACAACAATAGGAGAGTGTTGATTGTACAAGTTACTTTGTCGATAAAGACATAGTGAGAGTTTTGATGTCAAGTTCTCGACGGTATTTTCTTGCAAGAACTTAGCACGAAAAGGGGTTAATTACCATGGATCAACAATTAAGATATTAGGGTATTGGACACTATGTCAGAATTTCAATAGTGGGAGTGTTAAATGCCTGGACAAAGTGAGAGAATGTATAAGTTTAACCATAAAAGAAGGAAGGAAGGTATTTTCTTATCTTTTGCTTCCTTTATGGCTAATGAACTTGATTTTGTGGATTCACCATTAATTGATTTGATCGGTAAGGGATTTTGATGGTAGAAGATATGTTAATTATCGAACACTCAATAATTATCCAGTGGGAGTTTTATGAGAGAAGATTGATCAAATGGAGTCATTGACTCTCATCTCAATGAAAGCATGCTAAAAAAGTCATGGTGGGAGTTTTGATAAAATTATTCTTGGTCATTGGAAACAACCAAGGATTATGGATGAAGAAAAGAAGGTATTTTGTTATCCTTCACTTCACAAGAGAATCCTGGTTATTGAGAAAATATCGATGACCAAGAAGACTTCAGAAAATTCATTCCAATTGGATTGAAGCCGATGGGATGTGCTTCATCTCTAAAGGAGTTTAGAGCCATAGTGGGAGAGTTTTAATCATCTTAGTAATAATTAAATAGCCACAGTGGGAGAATCTTAATCATTTCTATAATGATTAAGAAATAATTATTCAGATGGTTGGTTTTCATCTTGAATAATTATTTGATATTGAGTTATCCTTAGGATAACAGTGCGTAGTATTCTCTAGGAACTTCTCGTTGGGTACATTGCTATTATGCTCATGAATATGTACAATACAATAATTCAAGTTATATTTGTCAAATAGGTTATCCTGAATGTACTAGGGGTAGTACTTCTTCAGAAACTTCCCATTGATTGGCATCATTGTCTTAACACCATCTTGGGTGATCAATCAGTATGCTTCGTTTGAGTAGATTGTTTCTACTACAAACGGTCTTTCCCATTTAGGTTAGAACTTACTTTTTTCTTAGAATTAAGTATCATCGATCACCGAACGACAAGTACCACGTCTCCCTCCTTAAAGACCCATTGTCTGACCTTTTTGTCGAAGTCTCTGGAGATTCTAGCATGGTATAACTCAATTTGTTATTGAGCTACCAAGCGCTTCTCATCTAACATCTCAAGTTCTTCCATCAACATCTCTATTGTGAGAGCAATATGAAGGAATGGAATTTGGATCTCTAGGGAAAGGACAACCTCGCACCCATACACTAGAGAATAAAGGTTGCTCCGGTAGGTGTGCGGACTGTAGTACGATATGCCTAAAGAGCCTCACCAAGTTTGCCATCCTAATCCCGCTTGTTGATTCATACAAGCTTCATCAAGATCTTAATGATGGTCTTGTTGAAGGCATCAGCTAAACCATTTGTGGTGGGATTATAAGCGGTCGACAAGACATCTTAAATTATGAAATTTCCATAGAATTTAATGAATATGTTACTGACAAACTAAGGGCCATTGTCATACACGATTTGTCTCGAACACCGTATCGGCAGATAATATGGTGTTTGATGAACCTGATGACGTCGCTCGTTTTTACTTTTTTGAGTGGAATTGCTTCAGGCCACTTGGAGAAGTAATTAGTGATTGCTAAGATAAAGCGGTCATTTTTAGCCAACTGAGGGAAAATAGGACCAACAACATCAATTTCCCAAGTCTCAAACGGCTAGTATATGGTTGAAGGGTGCAAGTGCTCTGGTGGTTAGTGTATGTAATTAGCATGTATCTGACATGCGTGGTACCTACGAGCATATATGACTATGTCCTAAACCATAATCGACCAATAATATCTCATTCTTCTGAGGTGATCACAAAGTTTGGGACCTGGCTGGTGTGCACCACAAGTTCCATCATGCGCTTCCTTGCGGGCTTCTTCTGCCTCTTTGGTAGAAAGGCATCAGAGTAATAAGCCATCATATGTGCCGCGATAGAGTGTCTGAGTTACTGTATTATAGTAGAATCTCGATGCTTTTCGTAGAATTGGATCCCTTTCTTTTATGTCTTTCGGCAAAATCCTATGCAAGACATAATTAATAATGGGGAAACGCCAATCTCGAGGTTCAAGTTAGATTCTGATTGAATGCACCTCTTTGATGTCCAGGTCGTAGTCTGGTATGAAGAGCTGATGAGACTTCACAGTAACCAGCTATTTTGTCTCAGGAGGTTGTGCTAAGGAGACTGCTAAGGCTGCTAGTGTATTTGTGTATGCATTCTGGAGGCGTGGGATGTACTCAATAAATAATTATTCAAATGAGTCTGCCATCTCAATAGCCATTTTGTGGTACGAGATCAAGTCTTGATTCTTGACTTCGTACTCCCTTCAAACTTGGTTAACTATTAGTTAAAAATCACCAAAAGCTTCAAGGTACTCCACCTCCAACTCTTTGTGAAACCGAGTCCAATGAGTAGTGCGTTAAACTAGACTACGTTATTAGAGCATGGCCTAATCAATAAATAGGCTTGAAGTATCACATGTTTCTCTGGGAAAACTAGGACAACTCCAACTCCTGAAGAAATTTTGGAACATCCAAGAACGCTCACCATATTAGTTGTTCAAGAAGCACCATCAAAGTGTAATTTCCACACTTGCTGATGAGAGGTGGTGTTGACTTCGTGGATTTCATCTGGCAAGTCTTCGTACAATTCGGCTTCATCCTTTACGGGGTAAACCACTAGAAGATCACATATCGGTTGCCCTTTGATCGACTTCTATTGTTTGAAGTGAAGGTCATATCATGACAGAAGCAAGGCCAATCTCACCAATCACCAATTCATAGAGTCTGGTTACATCATAAATACTCGAACAGGTTTGACGTTGGAAACAACATAAACCCTCTGTCTAACCAAATAGTGTCTCATCTTGTGAATTGTGAATATCAGGGAAAGACATTCCTTCTCAATCATCGGATATCGAGATTCAGTGCCTACCAATGTCCTGCTCAAATAATAAACCACATGTCCATGACCGTTGTCATCGTCTTATGCTAGTAGAGCACTTAACGAGTGATTCGCTACATTGACATAAATCAAGAACGGTTTCCCTAACTTTAATGTGACAAGAACAGGAGGATTTGACAAGTATGACTAGATGACTTAGAATGTTTTCTGTCAAGCATCGTCACAGACAAATGACACACCTTTCTTTGTGATCTTAGAGAACGGTTATCATTTTCCTGCAAGGTTCGAGATGAACTGGCGGATGTAGGCTAGTCGTCCTTGTAATCCTCTAAGTTCCTTAAGATTTTTCGGAGGTCGTAATTCATTGATCGCCTTCACTTTATCAAGATCGATATAGATGCCT
Source organism: Asparagus kiusianus (assembly GCA_022839385.1). Taxonomy (NCBI): domain Eukaryota; kingdom Viridiplantae; phylum Streptophyta; class Magnoliopsida; order Asparagales; family Asparagaceae; genus Asparagus; species Asparagus kiusianus. The sequence continues at coordinate 42,385 of BQKN01065602.1, read as the reverse complement.
TTAGTGGTGACAATGAATCCGAGGAACTTGCCATTGGACATTTCCAAGAAAGACTTAGTAGGAATCATCTTTAATTGATGACTCCGCATGAGACCGAACATTGTCTTCAAGTCTTTAATATGGTTGTTCATAGAGTGTCTTTTGACAACCAAATTGTCAATATAACATTCAACGGTCTTCCGAAGATGCTCTTGAAAAATCTTCATCATAGCTCGCTAATACGTAGCACCCACACTCTTTAAACCAAAGGGCATGACCGTGTAGCAGAAGATGCCAAGCGGCATTCTGAATGAAGTATGTTTTTTGTCATCCGAATATATTTTAATCTAGTTGTATCATGAGAATTCATCCATGAAAGACATCCTCTCAAATCCATATGTGTTATCAATGATAACGTCCGTGATAGGAAGAGGAAAGTTATCTTTTGGGCAGACGGAGTTCAGATCTCTGAAGTCGACGTAGATTCTAATTTTTCTATTCTTTTTAAGAACCGGTATAATGTTCGCCACCCAATCTGGATGTTGCTCTTCTCTGATGAAGCCTGAGTCAATCAGCTTTTTGACTTTAGCTTTAATCGCCTCCATAATTTGCAGACGAAATCATCTTTGTTGTTGCTTAACAAGTTTGGCATCCGGTTTGATGTTGAGGTAGTGCATGGCCACATTTGGATCGAGTCCTGGTGTGTCTTCATAATTCCATGCAAAGACATTGATATATTCTCTGACGAGGGCAATCAACTCCTCCTTTTCTTCTAGTGGGAGGCTGTCATTAATGAATATAGGCTTTGGGTTTACATTGTTGCCCATATTGATTTGAGCCACCTTATCCTCAGTAGGAGTTCCCTTTTCTCGGATATATCACCATACCGGATATTCAAGTGATGGATCCAAGGATCTTCCCAGGTTGGCAACTGATCATCTTCTTCCATCGTTGTAGGGTCGATAGTGACCATGTTTGCCATTAAGCCTTTGAACATTTCTCCAAGGCTGACATCAAAATCCCATGTCAAGAATCTGATGAATATCCATCTCCATTTGAATCGGATGGCTGGTTATTAACCTGCCAACAACATTCATCGGAGGATGAAGAGATATAGCCTAGACCCCTCTTATGCTCATAATAATTGTCGGACTTTCCCTTTGGTACATAGGACGGCCAGGGTGGAACTCGAGTACCTCGATCAAAGCAGAGGTCTTCTCTAAGTGTGAGATTGTATCCCCACTTCTTCATATAATTGCGTACTTGTGGGCTATATCTGAGGAAATGTCGACCAGGTCCTTCATCATCAGCACTGATCTCCAAGAAGGGATTTGGTAGCAGACATGACTTCCTTTTACTAAAGACTATCTCTTTCCCACCCCCTTGCCTTGGTAGGAAGAACAAGAGTTGTCCCAAAGAAATCTTGGACACACTTCTTTGTCATGCAAGATGATTGAAGCAGCATATGTATGTCATGGTTATTACACAGCCCTTGTATTATATCATCAAGACAAAGCGCATACTCTAAATTATCATTTATTGCATAATTACAATCAGCAAGTTACCAGTTATAACTTCCATCTGACGATTTACCACTGTCAAGATTGATTACAAATGGTTTAATGTTATTAAATACAAGACCTTCATCGTAATCGAGCCCAGCTTCGGTATCAGCTTCTTCTCCGTTGTCCATGCTCTGGGCTAATGGTTCAATATCTAATTCAGTACTATATAGAAGGGAGTCAGTGAAATAATTTTCCAACCTCTTAAATGGTTGCTTATCAGTGACCACTGTCTTGACTTCATTATTAGTGTCCACATATTTCAGATATTGATAGAGTGTGGAGGGCACTATAACATTACTATGGATCTAGGATCGACCTAATAGTAAATTATAAGATGTCTCTGCATCAATCATGTAACATGTGACCTCTAACTTCAAGTCTTCACGTTGGCACTTCACTCAAATTTTACCCAGTGGTCTAGAACCACTGGTGTTGAATAAGTAAATAACAGTGCCTGTAGAACCCAACTTGCTGGCAGAAATTTCGAGATGATACATCAATCAAAGTGGCATGATGCTGATTATAGAACCCGGATCGACTTGGATCCGATTGACAACGCTTGAGCCAATATACCCGGTGAAGTACAAAGGCCGGTTATGCTTTAAATTTCTCACTTGCATGTCCTCCTGAGTGAAGGTGATACAAGGAAATTTCTTGGCTGCCAAGTTGTAGTGCTGAGTCAAGGGTTCAGGCTCTCCAGGGACTTGCTTGACCTGAGTGAGAAAGACCTCAAAATTAGCCAAGGCTTCCTGTAATTCCTCCCTAGTATCCTTGGACATACGTAACAACTCATATAGAGTGATCCTCGCTGGGATGTTGGCTAATTGAGCCATAACATCAAAGCGGTACGGAGCATTCAAACTTTCCAGTTTGTCTCTTCTAATCGGTCGATTGAAACGAGACTGCTTCGGATTATGAACTTCCTTGTTGTGGGGTTCCTTCTTTTTTTTCGCCTCAGCTTCCTTCTGCTTAGCCATTGGTTGCTGCTGGGGTTTCTTAGAAGTCTTAGGAGGTGTTGTGACCACCCCCAGCTTGGCCAATGTCTTGGCATTCTGGTCAGGAACCTCTAGATATTTGTACCGGTATTCATTCACACCCCTGGTGACAAAAGCAGGTTCCCCATTAGCTACAGGACTTCATGCTCATCTTCAGAGAATGAAAGGGTAGGGATACTCTTATCATCTTTCTCAAACACTGCTGAGGCAGGGTAACAAAATTTTCCCTTGCCTTTGGACTTCTTCTTGGAGGAGGATGCCGCCCATTGTTCATCTTCAAGTAGATCAGGATGGACGCAAATAATTTCACCATTAGAGGTCATATGTGGCACAAGCCCCTTCTAGCATTGCCTATGTGGGTCATCATTCACAGTCTTCAGCTCCACCTTTGACACAGGTTCTGGTTGGAACCACGATAAAGGGATAGAGCCGAAGCTGATAGACATTGCGTTCGCACCCACCTTCTTTTCTTTTGGTTTTTTTGCAGTTATAATGTCGGCATCTATCAAGGCTTGAATTCTATCTTAAGGACATAACAAGCCTTAGTAGGATGATGGACTCTTCTGTGATACATATAGTACTTTGGATCCAAGGTCTTTTTAGCTTCTTCTTGGTCCGTGATTGGTGACAACTTGATTTTATTATTGTTTAGGAGGTACTTGAAGATATTTGGCACTTCATCCGCTTTGAAGGAGTATTCTTTCAGGAATCTCGGGTCTGAAGTCCTTTGTTGTCTTTGAGGTTGTTGTCACATTTCATGTTGTAGTTGAAACGATGGCTGCTGTGATGATTATTGTTGCAGTTGTCATTGTGATGTTTGATTTGCATCTACAGCACTCACTGATGCCTTTCCCCTTCCTCAAGGAGTGAAATTAGGCTTTGAAGAATTCGCAGTTGATTGGCTTCTCTCAAGCTTCTTTCTTTTGAGGAAGCGTTCATCCTGTTCTCCGTGCATCTTCAACTCTTTTCAGGTTTTGGATGACACGACCCCCATGGCTTTCAGGACATCAAGAGAGAGATTGTTGTGGCATGTCTACAGGATGAATTCTTCTGTTATCGGATCCCTACAATTCATTTTCTTGTTTCAGAAGCGTATGACGAAGTTATCAATCGATTCTTTATCTTTTTGCTTCTCGTCCAGAAGAGTTTCGATCGACACCTCAATGTCGCCGTCAAAGAAATTACTGAGAAATAGGCTCTCCATGTCCTCCTAACTATTGATTCTCTCTGGTTTGAGATGACAATACCAATCGAAGGTAGCCCCATGAAGGGTGCCCATGAATGACCGAGTCATCAAAGCTTTATTTCTAGAGATCATTCCCAAATGGGATTTGAAGAGTGGTGGGTTGGCAAACCTTTTCCATCAAATGGTGTAAAGTTAATCATGTTGAACTTCGTTGGGTACGGAATTGACTTCCACTCTCTTGGATATGGACACGGGATGCCAGTCTTCTTGACCTGCTGAGTGGACATCAAGGCATTGACCTTGTTCTCAAGCTCTTTCATCATCTTCTTGTCCTTGCCCGTATCTTTCTTCGGGCAATATTGAGAAGAATCAATTAGACCACCCCAATGTTATTGTTATCGGGGGGAGTGTCAGCATTGACGGTTTCATCCTCATTTAAGTCATTGCCTTTAGTATTGGCTTGAACGGGTGTGGTATTGTGACAACTAGACTCAGCCCGTTGACTTGGCTCAGGTTGTGGTTGATGTTGTTGAGCATGCAATTCTCTCATTTGCTGCATGGTTAGTTCCATCTCCATCCTCATCTCGATTCTAATTTCTTCACATTGCTTAGCTAGAGCTTCTTGAAGCATTTGAGCCAATTGGTCAGGAGTGATGGTGAACACTTCTATAGCTTGCCTCATACTAGACATTATGTCATCATAAGCAATTGAAGAACAAGTGTCCAAAAGCTCATCTTCTGAGGACACTCCTTGATGCATTCTCATATAGTCCATGCATCTGGTGGTTCTCAATTGAAGTCAAGATATTCGTTGGGATATTCTTGGATCGTCTCTTCCTCCCGGGGTAAAGTCGGGATTAGAGTCAATTAAATGCCGCTTTGACTTTCCTTTGCTAGCCATGTTGATAGTGACTTCTGGGAATTCATCATCTTGGATGGTGGATTTTTTTTCTTCGAAAATGTCTTGGTTTTAACTCTGACGCTTCAGTGGAAAGCCTCTGGAACACTGAGACTATTTGCGATATGGTCTCTTGTTTAGGGTAGTTGCATTCTGAGAGTACTGCTCTAATGAGCCTCTCGCACGAACAATGAGAGATTGATTCTTGAATAGTCCTCTTTTGAGATTTGTTCACACCCTCATTTTGATAGTACAACTCATCAGTATTGTGGCCGAAGCACCCCCATCATTTGTTGGTGTGACTCTCCAAGTATAACATTGTCCTTTGATGGACACGTCTTCTTTTAGGGATGTAGAACCTTGTTGACATTCTCAGAACGACTTGTTGTCACCTTTGAACGATCCAAGGTCACATCAGGAGTCGCACGTTTGAAAGCACCCCCTTGCGAACGTGGAGTCTTAACAGGCTCCTGGGCTTTAACTCGGACTCCCAGACGGGAAGTGGCAGGAATTCTCCCAGAAGGGGAGGCCTCCTTGCCTCTTTTATGCATAGCGCAAGAACAGGTACATTGAGGTGTCCCGGTTTTTTTAGAGGTGGTAGGATACCTTTGAGCAGTAGTTGGCTTAATATGAGTGCAAGTACGACCCCGGTCTGTGGATCTCCTTGGGTTTTAATCACTAGACCCAAGTGCTCTTTCACCGGTGCTTTGCCTCAGTCTTCATGCAGTGGAACAAGGCAATCAGCTATCAAAATCATGAACTTTGATAGGTCAGGACTGACCCAAGGTTTCACTGAAGGCATGGTGGAGGCAGCCGTGGAGGATGGACCTGGAACGGACACCGAAAGAGATGAGGAAATGGCCACGGAGGGTTGTCTTTGGGCGAGACAGCATGGAGTGTCTCGGCTGAGTTTTCTTCGGGCGAGACAGGTTGGGCTATCTCAGCTAAGGGCTTGGGCAAGACAGCTAGGACTGTCTCGGTTGAAGGAGACAATTCCTGCTATCTCCGAACTTGGTTTTCGCATGATCTTGGACTTTAGAATCCAAACCTTGTGAGATTTTGGTGGTTCTTTGGCCACCGCTTTCCTCTTCAATTATTGTGTGATGCGGCATAAACATGTACCAAAAAGGTTACAAGTGCACAACCGTATCAAGTTATAGTATAAAGATATCGATCCTACGAGGAAGGTGTTTTGTAGGAGAAAATATAAAATCGGTTCTTATGTTGTGTGCGTGACAAATAGGAGTGATGAGTGAATATGATTGTAAAGAGATTGAGAGAGTGAAAATGGTGTGTAATAGGTGCAAAGTGTAAGTGAGAGTGGATGTGACAAAGAATGAATATGATCAATAAGACAAGAAGGAAAAATGAATAAAATCAAGAAACAAATAAAAAATCAAGAATGAAAATAAAATTCAAGAAAGTAAAGATGGTGGATTTAATTAAAGATATGGGTAATCTCGAATTGAACCCACTTCTTAGAAAAGGGTGATTCCCTAGAGGGTTCTAGCCTAAAGGCGAATCAAAAAAAATAAAAATAAACAAAAAGAAAAACTAAACCCAAGAGGGTTCTAGTCTCAAGGTGAATAGTACAAGAAATTAAAATCTAACTACAAAATAAATTATAAAATCTAAACTACAAAATAAATTACAAGAATTAAATGCAAGAAAATAAATCTAATCTATAAGCATGAAATAAATCTAAGGCAAGAGGGTTCTAGCCTCTTGGTTATTTAAACAAGAAAATAAAATCTAATTACAAGCATAAAAATAAATCTAAACTAATAAGCAATAAAAGTGAAATAAGAAAAGCAAACCTTCAAATTAATCTTCATCTTAATCTTCATCATCCAACAAAGAGAAGAAGAGAAAAATTTAAAGTGGTGAAAAAAAATATTATTATTAATTGTAACAAAAAATTATAAATTTGGAGGGCCTTCTTAATTAAGAGTAGCCCTCCTCTTCAAAAGGAGTTATAAAAATTTTCACACCTCTAACCCCTCACTCTCTACCCCTATATATAGTAAACATCAGTGAATGTGAGCCATTGGATTGAAATCTTATCCAAAAACATCAAAAATTAGCCTTAGATTCGTAACTAACTACAAAAGGTATCGATGCAGGCATCGATGCCTGCCCTTCTCCTGTGTGCTGTCCACAGATCCTCTTGTATTAGCTTTTGGGTTTGGGTCTTTGGCTTTAGCTTGGACTTTTGGGCTTTGACATTTGGGCTTTGGCATTTTCTCTTGATTTTTCCACTGGGCTTTGATTTATTTCTTCATTAAATATTTGAAAGAATTCCTTTGGGTTCATGGGCTTCATTTCTTCATTAAATCAAGGGACTTTTGTTGAGAGATTGGAGTTTGAGATTTATTCTTTATTAACCTGCAACTAAAGATAAGAACAATTATTAGTAGCATATTTATTCATATAAAATAGATAATGAGGGTATAAAATTATAATAAAATATGATTATCAAATATCTCCACACCTAAATTTTTGCTAGTCCTCTAGCAAAGAAAGAAAAATGAAAGGAATCCTAACTCACTTTCACAGGAATCGTGATTGTATTTAGCGCATACAACAAGCCTTTAAACCCCTAGGTTACCCTAGTGGACGAGTTGTAGTCTCGTGAGAGTTTGCAGTGAATATACCCACAAAATTCGGTCAACTTGCCAAATTAAAAAAGTCAGTAAATAACTAAATTTACTTGATAACTTTAGACAATCTAATTGAAGCTAGTTATCACTTAAGAAAACGTTTTTTATATATAACTCTAAGGTATATTTTCAAGAAAATCTTCTCATTGTAGCAATACAAAATCAAGCCAAACTTAGAAATTTAATTTAAAAGTTTTGAGAAGAACATGCTAACTCTTTGTTTTAAATAATTTTCAAGTTGCTTGATCTAAAATATTTTCCAAGGCCATATATATAACTATAAAACATTTATTATTATTATTTTTAATTTTTTTTCTTTTTTTTAACTCTTTCATCCTTGGTGATTTTTTTCTACTTTAACGGGCTTTCTAAGTGACCTTTTAATGAGTTTTGGGCCAATGGATCCCAACCCAATTGGGCTTAGGTCATTAAGTATGGAAATACTCTTTGGGCTTAATTACTCGGTCAGCTTAGGTTTTATAATATAAAATCACCTAGAATTCAAGAGTTTTTTTCTTTTTTGTGCCCATTTTTCACACTCTTCTTTTGCAATTTTTTTTGTATATGTATATATATTTTGAAAAATATGTAAATCAAGACACTTTGAAAAATTATTTTCAACTCTATGCTAAGCATGTAAAAAAATTTATTATTTTAAATAAAAGTCTAAGTTAAGACTTAAGTAAAGTATACTACTTTGAAAATCATTTCTTAAGAAATTTATTTAGAGTTATCATAAAAGGTGAACTTAAGTAAATAACTAACTAGGGATTAGAAAATTTTAAATTTATCAAATAAATCAATTATTACATAACTCCATCAATTTGGCAAGTGACGATGTTTTTATAAATTTTTTTTAAAGAAAAAGGAAAAAACAAAAATGTAACAAAAAATGTAAAATAAAGAGAGAAAATAACTAATTCCTACCCCCACACCTAAATTTTACATTGTCCTCAATGCAAACTCTATGATGCATGAAGTAAAGCAGATAAGAAGTGAAGCACTTACATTTGGTCGGCTGATAAAAATCTACAATTACCTTTTGTCTGAGGAGGATGAAATCAAAATTTTAATTTTTTTTCTTTTCTTTTCTTTTTTTTTCTTTTTTCTTTTTCTTTTTTTCCTTTTTTTTTCTTTTTTTTCTTCTTTTTTTTAAACAACTGAACAAGAAACTCTCAAATGAGAGAAGAATAAATTCTTTTTATTATTCTGAAATAAACAAAATAAACAATGTAGAATGAAATATTCAACATGAAGAGTTCCTGTACATTGAATCCTACCTTACTGTTGAAAATTCTTCTCTGGATTTTAAACAAATTCAGAATGATATAATCAATAATGTGAATTTCCAAGCATTTCGGGGTGTTCAGTAATTCTTGCAACAAAGTAAGGTAAGTATTATTAGTGTCATGCATTTTACATTTCTTAATGAACTTAGACTCTTGTACTGTGAAGTTTTGTTTTCTAACAACTAATTCTTCTGTGAATTTCTGAAAATTTGGTTGTTGATTATTCTCTAAGAATCTAAGTTCATCAAGAAAGAGTTCTTCAAAATTTAATTCAAAGCAGCAAATGTGTTTAACACAGTTTTATTATTCTCAAGGACCTGATCTGCTTCTTCTAAAAACTCTAACTCTTCATCAAAAATTTCCTCAAAACTCAAATCAGACCCTTCTTCTTCTTCTTCTTCTTCTTCTGATCTTTCCTGAATGTAGTTTATTTCTAGAGGCTGATTATTTGGTTGGTTCCCTGGATTAAAAATATTAAGATCAGCAGTCAAATTCCCAAAGGACAGCTTCATTTGACTAGTTCTACAGTTGATGAGAGCATTAGAAGTGGCTAAGAAAGGTCGTCCTAAGATGACAGGTGTCTGTCCTTTGGGATTGGAAACATGCTGTGTTTCTAAGACTATAAAATCTACTGGAAAAATAAAATCTCCAACCTTGATCAGAACATCATCTAACTCACCCATAGGGACCTTGACAAATCTATCAGCCAATTGTAAGGTGCATTTGGTTGGATTCAGTACACCTAGACCCAATTGCTGATAGACTGAATATGAAAGTAAATTGACACTGGCCCTTAAGTCTAAAAGCGCCTTATTAATATGAGTATTACCAATGATACATGAAATGATGGAGGAATCTGGATCTTTACGTTTCAAAGGTATGGAATATGATAGCATTTCACTGATATTGGCGGCTAAAAAGACTTTTTTTGGAACATTTATTCGCCTCTTCTTAGTGCACAATTCTTTTAAAAATTTAGCATAAGATGGAATTTGTTCAATTACATCTAAGAGAGGAATGTTGACCTTAACCTGCTTGAATGTTTCTAGGATCTTCTCCTCCTGAGGAGAGTGTTTCCTAGACCCGAGTCTATCTAGAAATGGAGCAACCAGTCTAAATCTATCAAAAGCAGGCTCAGGTTCGGGTTCAGGTTCTTGGTCATCTGAGGGGAGTGATTGTTGAATAGATTCATCAAAAGGAGAAGGAGAAGGAATTTGTACAGGATCAAGAGTTTGACTTGGAGGAGTTCTCACTTGATTATCGACCTGTCTACCTGACCGAAGTGAATGGATTGCACTCACTTGGGCTTCATAGGATGAACTGCATCTTGTGTTCTTAGGGTTGACCACGGGTTGCCTCAAAATTTTTTCTTTCTCTCTTTCACTCACGGCACTAGCTAGTTAACCAAGTTGGGATTTTAATCTAGCTATAGCTTGAGTGTTGGAGTTGAGCATTTGTCCAGTTAATTGCATGAAGGAATTTAGAATGCTAGACATTTGAGTCAACATATTTGTGGTTTGAGTGGAGGCCTTAATTATGGTTTCCAAACCCCTTTCCAAGACGTTGAGACGTTTATCCTGATTTGGATTGTGATGAGTCTGAATTACAGCTTGATGAAGAGGAGACTGATTTTGATATGGCAGATTGGGTTATTGAAATTGTGAATGAGAATTGAACAGAATTGTGTTTCCCCTAGGAAAATGTTGGGTCGAAGCGGGAATGAAGTTTTGAGTTCCGGGAGAATTTCCTAGATTCCATGCAAAATTAGGATGATTTCTCCACCCTGGATTGTAGGTTAGAGAAAATGGATCATTTCTAGGGTGCTAAAATACAGCGTTCATCTGTTCTAATGCATTGTTGTTTCCTAGGAGAGGGCATTCCTCTGAAACGTGGGTAGGAGACTGACAATTATGACATCCTGAGGCAGAAACATGATTGATTTGAGCTGAAGCTCGTTCCTTAATTTCTAAAGCTTCTAACCTTCGCAGAATCGTCGCCATCTTCGCTTCAGAAGCAATGTTTGACTCCAAGGAAAGACCACTAGACTTAGATTGGGGAACTGATGAAACCCTATCATCACAGTGTTCCCATTGCATTGTTTTTTTAGAAAGACTCAAAAATCCCAAGCTTCATCAGCGTTTTTCCTCATGAAATCCCCGTGGCACATTGATTCTAAGGAAGTTTTTGCAGAATAATCTAATCCCTCATAAATTATTTGGCACAATCGCCATTTTTCTAAACCGTGATGAGGACATTAGATGAGAAGATCTTTAAATCGGTCAAAATACTTCCAAAAGGGTTCTCCCGAGACAATTTTAAAATTCATGACACTGTTTCTTAGCTTCACCATTTTATGGATAGGAAAAAATTTCTTATGAAAAACGGTGATAAATTCCTCCCACGTAGTGATGGAACTTATAGGTAAGCTATACAACCATTTTTTTGCTTTGTCTTTGAGAGTAAATGGAATAAATCTGAGTTTGATCGCATCTTCGTTTAATTCTCTCATTATAATCATAATACACACTTCCTCAAATTCCGAAATAAAAATATATGCATCTTCTGTTTCATTACCAAGGAATTTGGGAAGCATGTTTATGTATTGCGGTCTAAGCTCAAAATTTATTCCACTTGTTTTGGGGAGCCTAATGCACGAAGGGATTGTATTCCTAATGGGATAGCATATATCATGAAGAACGGGTGGATTAGGATGCTCCATTTCTATGATTGGTTCAAAGCTAATTAATCGACGTGTATTATCCCTAATCCACTGTTGCATACACCAAAACTATTTCTTTTTATATTTTTTTATAAAGAAAGAGAAAAAAATTAGTTTTTTTATGAGAAAAAATAGAGAAAACCTAACTAAAACAAATCAAAGCAATCACTTTTCAATCACTCTAATTCTAGGGTTTAGCCTAACTCAACTAGACCAGTTCCTAACCAAAAACTCCTACAGTGAAAAGATTAAAGTTTTACCCAGGTAGTTAGCCAGATAAGGATAGTACTAGAGGGTGATTAGAGATCAATTAAGTACCTCATTCCTTACGGAGTGCTTTACGCAACCCCTAAACCTTGCCTTAGACACCAACTAATCTGAGAAAACTTAAACCGGTTTACTTAAGGATTTATTGTTTCTTATTGAGCTCGAATCCTTAGGGGCCAACGTCTAATGAGTTTTATTAGGCTTGGGTTTGTGAAGTGATGAATTAGTAATTTTTGGGCTAAGGAAAGGGTGATGAAATCCCTCACCTTACCTTGATTATGGGGTTTTGCCCTTAAAAATATTTTTAAGTATGTGCCAAATCAAGATGCTCAAATCACTTGGTGAATTCCTACTATCAATATGAAATGAAACCCAATGAATTAAAAGCAACTGGATGGAAAAGAAAAATCTTTTTTTTAATTAGGGTTAACAATCAAACAAATGAGAAGGGGAGAATATGTTTGAATTTATTATCTTGTTAGTAAATGTCAAAGTGGAGGGTGAATTTTATTACGGTCAATAAAAATAAAATCTTTTTTAAGTCCTAATTGTCTCTAAATGTGAAGAAGTAGCTAAAGGGTGGAATTAAAAACTAGAAAGAGGACTTACCCGAAAGCAAATCTTCAAATCCTAATTCTCCAATCCGAGATCTTCAAGCTCCAAGCGTTTCCTTCACAAAAAACACACAAGTTAAAGAACCAAAATAATTAAAACATTCTTAAGCACCCTCCCCGGCAACGACGCTAAAAACTTGATGCGACATAAACATGTATCAAAAAGGTTGCAAGTGCACAACCGTGTCAAGTTATAGTATAAAGATATCGATCCCACGAGGAAGGTGTTTTGTAGGAGAAAATATAAAATCGGTTCTTATGTTGTGTGCGTGACAAATAGGAGTGATGAGTGAATGTGATTGTAAAGAGATTGAGAGAGTGAAAATGGTGTGTAATAGGTGCAAAGTGTAAGTGAGAGTGGATGTGACAAAAAATGAATGTGATCAATAAGGCAAGAAGGAAAAATGAATAAAATCAAGAAACAAATAAAAAAATCAAGAATGAAAATAAAATTCAAGAAAGTAAAGATGGTGGATTCAATTAAAGATATGGGTAATCTCGAATTGAACCCACTTCTTAGAAAATGGTGATTCCCTAGAGGGTTCTAGTCTAAAGGCGAATCAAAGAAAATAAAAATAAACAAAAAGAACAACTAAACCCAAGAGGGTTCTAGCCTCAAGGTGAATAGTACAAGAAATTAAAATCTAACTACAAAATAAATTGTAAAATATAAACTATAAAATAAATTGCAAGAATTAAATGCAAGAAAATAAATCTAATCTATAAGCATGAAATAAATCTAAGGCAAGAGAGTTCTAGCCTCTTGGCTATTTAAACAAGAAAATAAAATCTAATTACAAGCATGAAAATAAATCTAAACTAATAAGCAATAAAAGTAAAATAAGAAAAACAAACCTTCAAATTAATCTTCATCTTCATCTTCATCTTCATCATCCAACAAAGAGAAAAAGAGAAAAATTTAAAGTGGTGAAAAAATATTATTATTAATTATAACAAAAAGTTACAAATTTGGAAAGCCTTCTCAATTAAGAGTAGCCCTCCTCTCCAAAAGGAGTTATACAAATTTTCACATTTCTAACCCCTCACTCTCTACCCCTATTTATAGTAAACATCAGTGAATGAGAGCCATTGGATTGAAATCTTATCCAAAAACATCAAAAATTAGCCTTAGATTCGTAACTAACTGCCTAGGGTATCGATGCCTGCCCTTCTCCTGTGTGTTGTCCACAGATCCTCTTGTATTTGGCTTTGTGTTTGGGTCTTTGGCTTTAGCTTGGACTTTTAGGCTTTGGCATTTTCTCTTGATTTTTCCACTGGGCTTTGATTTATTTCTTCATTAAATATTTTAAAGAATTCCTTTGGCTTCATGGGCTTCATTTCTTCATTAAATCAAGGGCTTTTTGTTGAGAGATTGGAGTTTGAGATTTATTCTTCATTAACATGCAATTAAAGATAAGAACAATTATTAGTAGCATATTTATTTATATAAAATAGATAATGAGGGTATAAAATTATAATAAAATATGATTATCATTATGCTTTTGCACAAGAGAAGGAGCGTGAGTGGTACCTGCGCGGTGCTTTTGGATGTGCTCCTTCCTAGTTAGATGTGTCCTCCTGACAAGAACCCACTCTTCAGTCGATGACTTGGAGGAATTGCCAACGATTTGTTGTTAGAGTGGTCCAATTGCTTGACGCTTCCTAGACTCCAAATCTACAAAGCAAACTCCACTGATTCTAAAGCTTTTGGCAATCTGATGAGCCAAATGTTGATGTTGCCTCTGACGAGCCCTCTTCGTAAAAGTTAGCAAGTTTTTGTCTAACGACGCCTTAACTGGGGAAGAGCCGTTGTGAGCAGAGCATCTAATGTTGTTGATAGCCGGAGTAGCGTTGCGAGGGACTATTGCTGATAGTCGTCACCCATAGCCTTCACCAGAGTTGAAGACTGAAACACCTTCTTCGAAGAAGAAATCTTCCTGCACTTGCAGAGAGAGGAAGACCTTGATGAGGATGAGGAGAGATACTATTCAAACTTGGCTTGGTCAAACTCGTATTCGACCGTTAAGTTAACTGGGATCTTGATTGTTTGTGACACGACAACCTCGACGCTGAGACTATTGTCTCCTGTTGTAGTCGCCAGCGTGTTTACGTCGGGAACAAGTTTTATTGCAGCTTCCATTATAATCGTTTTGATAGAGACGAAAGAGTGAGCCTTACACTTAAAAACTTCTCTTTACAATAAAAACAAAAGTGGGGTGCTCCCTAGAAACACACGTACAAGATATTTATTAGCCTCTGCTTGCGTGAGATCTTTGCCTGTGCCAGGGATACGTTAATCCGTGGACCACCGATTCAACGATCCAAGTTGATCGTGAAGAAGACTTGATGTTGATATTTCAACTTGGAAACAAGAACATAAGTAAATATCTTAGCAAAGTAAGATAAAAACTTTTCTCAAAATCAAATCAATGTTTGAACTTGAGGAAACACCAAAGGCTCTCGAGATTGTTTAAAAACGGTGAAGGACTCTCTCTCTCTCTCTCTCTCTCTCTCTCTCTCTCTCTCTCTCTCTCTCTCTCTCTCTCGTACTCAAAGCTCGCCAAAAGTCAAGTCTCTGCTCTCCAATCGTCTGTCCTCTTCACAGTCAAAGGGGGTAATTATAGTCTTTAGAAGCCGTAACTACTGAATAAGAGTTGAAATAACTGATGATTACCTTCCCCTTAGAGCGAGACAGTGTTTACTGTCTCGGCCAAAGGAGTGGTTTCTGCCCATTTTGTAACCGTCGTCCACTCTCTTAAATTGTGTTTAATGTCGTGTTTTTGGAGGATAGTGGGCGTGTTTCTCGTCGATAACCGTCCATGAACATTTCTCAGTAGTTGTGGAGCCAAGTGGGCCCCACGAAAAGTCACAAAACCGTTAAGAAAGCCAGGGAGTTGTCTCGCAGTGGGCGAGATAGCTTTTACTGTCTCGCGTATCCGAGATAATAAGTACTGTCTCGGATACACGAGACAATGTAGACTGTCTTACCAACTGTGAGACAGTCCCGAGCCCTCCGTTGCGTTGTTTTGCGTTCTTCTTTGCTTCCTTTAGCATCAGATGATCTCCTTTGACTTAGATGATAACGTTCTTTGTCTTCTCTATATCTTGAGCTATGTTTGGGACCTATAGGTAATTTTTAACGCCTACAACATCGATACGTTGTCAGTGGGGGAGTTTCGAGGTTAAAGTCATCCTTTGTCTTGGCCGAGAAGTAACAACTTTCGAGTCGACCCCGCGAGACGTCGAATAACTAGTCGAGGGTGGTCTCTTAGCAAGTCGTCTTCGACAAGAGAACCGATAAGTACCGCCCTTCGAGTCGACCTAAGGATATGTCAATTCGACGAGTCGGCTAAGTTAGGATTCTTGGTGATCCCGATCGTCAATTTGATTTGAGCAGTGCATGTTGAGGGACACATGTCCATTGCTAGCAAAGGACCATACTTTGGCGACTAAAAACATCATAACAAAGTCTAAAAAAACATTTTCAAAATTTTCCTTCCTTTTTTGCTCCTTGAGATTCTTTCCCTCATATCTCAATTTTATTATTTAATAAAGTATGAATTGATACATTTTCACTTTTTAATTAATTATATAATTATAATATTTGGTAAAAAATATATCAGATATGACTAAGAGGTTATGAGATCTGATGTGACAGCATGGTCTAATAATGTGATGAACCTAGTAGGAAAGAAGTAAAGAAAAAAATATAAAAAATAAAAAATAATAAAATAAATAGGAATTCTAGTTTTTACCACCTAGTTTTAAGCTAAAATTTGGGATGATTTGAGAGACTAGAACTCTCATTTTTGTATAGAAAAATAAAAAAGTAGAATAATTTTGTATAATTATCCCAGTTTTAGTTTTGTTAGAGTTCTAGTTGACTAACACTGTAAAATTTTACTCTATTTTTAGTTCTAGTTGACTAACAATATACAATTTTATCTCACAAATTATCCTAGTTCTAGTTATGGGTTTTATTTGACTAACCTCCCACCCCAAACCCCCAAAAAATATTAAGATGCAAATCAACCATTAAATCCATGCACAAGTGAAAATCCTTTTAAATGATAATAACTTGTGTCTCTTGATGAATAAAATATAAACATACATACATAACATGATAAAGACTATAATAATGCGGAAAAATACATTTATACTTTGTCACTAAGAAACAGAAAGGACATATTAGCATATTAAAGTAAATTACAACTAATGATTATAACTTTTAAGTGATAATAATTATTATTACAATACTAAAATAATATAATTTTATGATAATTAAGTATATATAATAATTATGTAATTAATTATAAATAATCTTCATTAATTATCATAATTAGTTAATTATTATAAATAAATGTATTATAATGAAAATTATTCTAATTATTTATTATAATTTTAACTTTATAATTTCTTACAAATGATAATTAATCTATTAATTTGAACTGAAATATTTAAAAAATGAAAAAGTTACCTCTTCACCCATTTTCATCCTATAACAACCCAATTAATGGTGCCATCAAGCAATCAATTAAATTATAATTTTATAACTACTGCATTAGACGCACATAAATCATATTAATCCCATCAAAACCCATTCCAATTCCCTTCCCATATATACCATAAATAACTCATCGTCCTCCAACTCTATTATCTTCCACTGATTTAAAAAAAAAGAGTATGCAACCTCTGTTTACGTGTGTCTGCGTACACATCAGGGCATGTGCACGTGGTTCGTGATTTAGTATTATATAATCTCCAATAGATTCTCCAAAATTTTCTCTAAAATGGGGAAACCAAAGTCATATTCTCCAACTAATTTTTACACCAACTCCAACAGCTTCCTCATTTTGAAGAATCCATTTTTTTCCTTCAAAAATTTGGAGAATGCTACAGATTTAGGGAAGCTTCCTCATTTTTTCTCCTCCATCCCTATTTTGGGGAATGAGATGGAGAATCTATTGGATCAAAAACCTAACTAAATTCTCCAAAAGTGAGAAATGAGGAAGCTGTTGGAGATGCTCTAAGGTGGATCCTAAATATTACGAAGTATATGAATCTGTTCTTACAGTTATGTATAGCTCTACATGTTTCCTTTCCTTCATTTAAATCTCTTTTTTTTAATCTATTAATGTTGCTTCGTATTTTTGCACAAAACCATCTACAAAACTTAAAAATCAATTTTCAGTCATTCATATTTGTCCATAGTTATATGCTTGAATTTGCATGTCACATTGACTGAATTTCTAGCCAGCATATTGCTCCACAATTGATTTTCAAAATAAACTTGAATATTGGTGCATATTTCAATTACGAAGTAAAACATAAAATCCTATGTTGAATATTTGTTATTGAAGTTTGAAATTTTTTTTTATCATTTTAGAGCCATTAAATATTGATTTTCAAAATTTCATGTTTTCAGTTCGAGAGAGTATATAGGACTTCATTTGATTTCTTAGTGTAATTTAAAATTTATGAACATGTGAAACAATTATCTAATGAATAAGTAAATTAATTAATCTTACTATATCACGCTCATTCTTTGATTAGCAGTGGAATACATCTTTAAAAATTGAAAATCACTATTTTTTTCAAATACATCCATTTGCAACACTTGTAAAGTATTTAGAAAAAAATATTTAGAGATAGCTATTGACATGATTAGGATGTCTATTAGGTAACTATAAAAATTTAAAGAGGTTTTGTGAGATACCCAACATTTATCTAGCATGGTGAAAGAAAGTTCAAGATGGTTTACTTGGAGCTTAGGGGATTTTGTGAGTTTAGCATTTCTCTAC
>BQKN01065602.1:0-16379 GCA_022839385.1 Asparagus kiusianus | reverse complement strand
AAGGTTAAATTGCATCTCTCATTAGTACGCGTTGATGCATCTCCCACCGTCCAAATCATTTAAATTCTACCCTTTTAGTCCCGATCACCCCATTCTCTTTCTGCAAATATGCGATCTCTTCGCCTCTTCCAACCCAAACCCTAGCTTTTTGCCTCCTCTAAAACTCATCCAGCTATCAGCGGCTTCTGTGATTCTAATAAGGTAAATTTTTTATTTTTTCAGTTATATATCAGGCATCTCAGTGTATATCCTTTAAATAAATAGTGATTTTGAATTACCTTCCAAATTCCAATCTTTTTTATTACCAATTTACCATAAATCATATCAAATTTGTTACTCCATTACTTTACCCTTCAAAATAATTTTTTAAAATCTGTCACAAAATTAGAATACTGAGATTAATTAGTGGGTTAATTGTGTTAGTTAGATAATTACTTTTAGTTATTACTTGATTTTGATCAGGTCTTAGTTTTCAGTTAATACTAGAGTTTGTGAAATTAAGTTTGCACGCAATCTCTGTGTATACAAAATTTCTTACTGTTGTTACATAACTATGTTTAGTTTGGTTGACATAGTGAACTTGATTAGGAATTATAATATTTTTGTGAAGTTAAGAACTTGAGAGTTGGAAGTGTTTAGACTTATTTTTATTGCCTTAAACTTGACGATGCTAACGTATTTGATCATTTGGTGACGCTTTTTGGAATGGTTGTTAGTCATATATGACTAACTTTTGTTAAGAAATTGTGATGCTATAGGTTTATATTTGATAATTGTGATGTTATGTTTGAAAAGTTTGATTATTATAAGTATTAAAGTTATTATGTATTATTAGTATTTATAAAATATCTAAATAATTAATAAACAATATAACCTAATTTATGTGTTACGTTTTTTTTTCCTTAACAGGAGGACAAGGGTTACATAACCCATTTTTTATTTTCAATATTGGTGTTCTTTCTTGATGTGTGTGAAGTTTAATTTGATGCGTGTGAAGTTTTAAAGTTCAGTCAGGGATATGGACAATCTATCACGGTAGGT
Organism: Asparagus kiusianus; assembly: GCA_022839385.1. Classification (NCBI taxonomy): domain Eukaryota; kingdom Viridiplantae; phylum Streptophyta; class Magnoliopsida; order Asparagales; family Asparagaceae; genus Asparagus; species Asparagus kiusianus. The sequence continues at coordinate 15,338 of BQKN01065602.1, read as the reverse complement.
AGTGTTTTTTAGTTGTTCTTGAATGTAATTCCTTTCCAATATGGTTAGAAAATTTCTACGGAATGTGTTTAACTAACTAACTACTTTTTAGTCTAGCTTCTTTAGGCGTTGTTATGAATTAACTTTCATCACTTTATCACGTCAATAATTACAGTACTCTAACTCCGTACAAACTACTACTTAAAACAAACATATTTGGTCTCCCATCTGTTTTTTGGTGCCATTCCCACACAAATGTGGTTTTGCTATGTACATTATTTGGTTTAATCCACCCCCCCTCCCCCGCGCCCCCCAAAAAAAATAAAAATAAAAATAAAAAAAATAAAAAATAAAATAATAAAAAATTCTCTAAATAAAAAAGAAAAAAAGCACTAGTCCAGGTTAAATCTTTGCACATGTTCGATTTATTTATTTTCTTGGTATATGTAAAAGTTTAATTCTTGCACTGTAGATTTGAAATGTGGAGTTGTTGACATAATTTTTTGTCAATTATCTGCTGGATGTTCATTTTCAATGTCCTTAAACTCAGAATAGGCATCTGTTCTCTTTTTCAACTCTGGTGATCTCTCCAAGGTGTATCAGAGGTAAACTATCTTCCTTACTAAATTCAATCTCATACTAATATGTTAGTCAATGTACGGGTTGACATGCCATCAGTGTAATGTGCTAAAGAACCTATTTGCTAGTTTTCGGCTCCACATTTCATCTTTTTCATTCCTAAGGCAGTCTTGAGTTCAGATCACAAGTTTAGGACTCTTAAGCTATAGGTATGAAGTGTCTAGTTCATTGACACAACTCGGTCTAAAATTGGATTCTCTAGATAACAGACTTACGACCCTGTCTGCAATCTGTTGTATATGAGTATTCTGCATACTCAAGATTCATTATGGACCTTTTTCTTTCGGGGGTTTGTTTTTTGGTGAGAAAAAAGGTGGGTGTGACCATGCACTCCCCCCACCCCACCCCGACTTCTCTCTGTTTCATTACTAAGAATTTGACAAAACATCAATGGAAAAAGAAAGTCGAAGTTAAGGGAAAAAAAGGAAAATATTACAAGGATATAAACTAACCAGGCAAGGGTGACCATTACAGAAGATAAGATTAGGAGCCAAAGTACGCAATACTCTTGAGACCCAAACAGAAACTTTTGAAATGGATAATTATATTTAGTGTCTCTCCATGACATTGTCCTGCTACACCCCTTGCTCCAGAGAAAATTATTTTAGTCACTCCTAATAGATTAAAGTTGGAGGAACTAATCTGCACGCTCCTGTCCCCTCCTGGAAGAATAGACGACCAATGTATATTGTTATGATACTTTAATGACATGTGAGACAACAAAAGCATTGAATATTGCTAATATTTTACTAGTATACTTCCCCATTCCTCAAGGGACGCAACCTCACCCAAATCCCAGAACAATATTTTATTACTGTTAACATTTTGATTGTTCCCTCCCCAAGCATTTCCTGGATGAAAGCTTGTAGTGCATGTATCCTAAAATGGATCAACAACTTATCCCAAATTTTTTACGGATAAGACCATTTCAGAAGGTGATGATTGAATTTATTGTTTCTCCTTCACTTCTACACAACACGCATATGTTTGGCCCTTGCCATTTATGTTTTAGATGGTTATCCTCAGGAAGAATGGCGTTTTTCACTGTCAGCAGATAAACGCTCTGAGTTTAAGAGGAACAGCAAGTCCATAGAAGTGGAAGTTCCTGTCACAGCAAAGACTCCTTTGTTACACTAAGTCCATGTAGGTGTTGTCGTCTAAGGTAGATAGTTCTGGCCGAATCGAGTTTAATTTGTTTAGAAACTTATCTTTTTTATTCTCTACAATTATGTCAAAGTCAGTAGTGTTAATAATCCGTCTGCCTCTTTTTCGGAAAGATGCTATCTGTCCCTATTTGCTAAGTCCTTGGGAGCAAACTAAAAAGAATTTCTGTGAAAAATACGTTTAATCACAACATTTATTCTGCAAGAAATTAATTGTATCCCCATACCTCACAACAAAAAAAATCATTGGCATAAATAATCATTGACTCTCGAAAATCATTTTCATAGTAAGGATGAATTACATCCATTATGATCCTGTTGTTGAAGGCTGAACACCTTGATTCCAGTCCATTCCAACAACAGATCTCCAAATCATACAATAAACCATACGCGGTGACCACTCTAATTTTGAGACACGGATTGCATTGAACAAATTTGGGCAGGTTTGAGGTCAGTGGCGGAGACATTCATTGGCAAGAGGGGGCCATGGCCACCCCCAACCAATCTAATTTTTCAATAGGAAATTTATGAGGGCAGTTGGTTTTGTATAGGCTAATGTTTCATTGACTATTTCAATTTGGTCCCTCTATCAAACCAAGTCAATTTGGCCCCTCTACTCCACCATCAGGTTTGACAAAACCTTCACCCACCCAAGTCAAATTAGATTTAATTTAATAAACAAACAAAAATAAAAATTGAAGCTACCATGCACTAGAAAAAACAAAGAAAAAAAAGTCTTCTCTAATTTCCTTTCTGCACTTCTCTTTCACAAACTTTAATCAAAACTACTCATAAATCTCTCAATTCTTCTTTCCCCTTTCCAATTTTCATTTCTATTTAACAAATCTAACCTTAATTGTCACTTACCTCATTGACTTGGGCGTCCGAACGATTTTTTTGTCGAATCTTGAAAGCCTTTTTTGATTAAGGTGAAGAATCACTATATACCTTGTTTAATATACTTATTTGTTCTAATTTTTTATTTAGTGGTATTGTGTTAAAACAACTTTGCCATTAGTAGCAAATCTTAGTTTTTATTGTTCTTTGTATTTGTAGTAGAGCCAAATTGATAATTTATTAGCTTGTTGAAAATTTAAATCTTACTTATTACCGTATGTTATTTTTCCTTCCTTTTGATAATAGTGCTTTATGTGTGCTTGTTTTGATGTATAAATTATTACTATTATTGAAAATTATTATTTATTTGCAATTAAGGAGGTAAATTTGTAAGATTGTTATTGTTAATGTCAGCTTGTTGGCATTAGCAATTCAAATTTTTTTCCTTTGTTTGATGCATTACCAATTGATTTATTTAAGATTCTTTGATGCATTGCAAGTTTGCAACTATATATTCGTATTTTAACCGGTAGATACTATTTAATATAGTATTTTATTTCATTCTGATGTTTATATATATATTGGCTCCCCGAACTTGGAATCTTGGCTCCGCCACTGTTTGAGGTCCCTTATGGCCCTTGGCCAAAATGATTGGTTTGACCTCCTTAAATTTCCACTCCAACTTAACCATTGTCTTTAATATAGGGTATTGGACATCTTTTTACAAATTAGCACTGCCAGTTGTTTTTTGAAAGCTTCAATTGTGTTAACTCCTGATTTCTGGTTATGTTCTCTAGAAACGCACAGCACTAGTCTATGAATAATGCTGGTTTTGGATCTCATTTAAACTGTTTCTTTGGATAATATTTACTTACGTCTCCTGTCTTAAGAGGATAGACCATACCCACAATTTACTTCAATAAAAAAAGTAACAGAAAAATAAATAGAACTTCTGATGCCTAGCTGTATATAAGGTGTTCTAAGCTTTGATTCAAATGTATATAGAGTTTGCCTTCTCATCAGAAGCTTGAATTTCTTTTGGAAACTTTAAAACCCTTCAACCTCCCAAACATACTTGTGCAGATTCAGACTCCTTGTTCTAAACTTCTAATGTTCCTGCTTCCAGAATAGAGATAACGCGGAATACTGGGAAGTGAGTTTAGTAGGTGAAGATGGAAATGCTGCAGGGCATTTGGCCTTGCAGGTAGCCAATATCAGATACGATAAAGCAATAAATGCTTGAATGTTTCTAAGTCACTTAATGGAAGGTATATACAGTACAAATACATCCTGTCATTGTAAATGATAATGAACCCTACTGGCACAATCTTTTTAACTTCTGGCCTTATAAACTATAATAATGCGAGAATGCAACATCTGATACATCTGTGATTGATAACCTAGTATTCACAATTTAGGATATGTAAACTGCTTGCATTTGATAGACGACAGCAGAAAAACCCAACCCCACGTCATAAACCCTGAGTATCTTACTTCTACATATTTGTTACATATATGACATTGGTGTTTCCTCTATTGTGAAAAGAATCCTATTATTAATGATGCTATCATTTCAAATTTCAAAATCCTCCTTAGCTGAAATTCTGAAATAAATCTGAACAATTGTCTGCGCGAATTAGCATGCACCTCCCTTGAATTATTATGTTTATATGCATCTAGTTAAGAGTGTTAATTGTTTTTCCTACATGTAATGTCTAGTTTGATACTTATTCGCTTAAGTATCCGGTCATATTCGATTCGATAGTTCATTAAACAATAAATGAATAGTTTTTGGTATTCGGTTCATAAACGAATAGAATTTAACCATAGGCATAGTTGTCGGCAATGTTTTAAATGTCGGATGTCGGGTTCATGTCGGATGGCTGAAATCCATGTCGGATAGCGGAAATCGGGGATATATCGGGGGACATTGACTAAATATCGGATTGCCATATCGGGTAGTGCGCATATGTATAATATCATGTCTTAAATGTAATCTAAGCATTTATAAATTCAATATAAGCATACTTTATAAATTCTATAGACTAAACATATAAAAAAGTAAATAATATATGGATTTTGGTTCATAAATTCTTTCTATTTCATAAGAAACCCTTAAACATGAGAACGGGTCAAACGAGTTTGAGTATTTATCACTAAACCCAAACCCGATAACATAAAACAGATCTTAAAAAAAATACCATATCGGTCGATTTTTCAAAGCTAAAAAATAGGTCGATATGCCTGATATGACCTTGATGTTTCCGATTTGGCCCTGAAAACCGATATACGAGTTGAAAACGTCTATGTCGTGTCGGTCAAACCCTCAAACCGATATGTCGGCCGACATGTCGGACATGTCGGGCGACATTTAAAACCTTGATTGTCAGTTCGTTCTGATTCACGGGACAAGTATGGGAACATGGTACACCACTCATTAGGAATCGGGTATAAGGGGGTAGGTTTATATAGTACGCAAGAAAATATGGTACGCTTAAGGTTCAGTTCTTAAATGCTACTTGATATTAGTAATAGTAAAAGAACCTAAAGAATCATGTCGCAATTAAGATACAGATACTTTATTTGCTTAATTTCTCATGTTTTTTTAATTGTTTATTCTTTTAAAAAGAGTTATTTTTTTCAAAATTTTAACTAGTTTGAATTCTAAATTGGGTCAGTGGAGTTAGTGAATCGGGTCGTGTTCCATGTGAATCTGAGACGATTGCACCCGGGTCGCGGTTCGCTATAGCATACCACGTTCCCGACTTCTGTGACCACAGGTATATTCTATTCATTTGTTTAATAAACTATTCATTTATATATTACACTTTAGACCTATAATTTATAGTTATTATATTTCTATGCATCCCTACACATAGAACCTTATATAAGTAGTTTTGATTTGTGAATATTACATTTATCTCTAGGTTGCATATTCATTTGTTGTATCATGTTTGGCTCATGCTTGATTGCATTATAAGACTAGGATAGGATAATAAATATTTATCAAATACTTACCTAATATCTAACGAATATGAACCAAATAAGTCACAAAAGACTACCTAAAAGCCAAGAATTCGCAAATAGTTGTCGAATATTCGAATACTAATCGAATCAAATACGATCATACATTTCCTACTTCGTTTTGAATGCGAATAGTCGAACATGAGCTGGATACAAATACGAATATTGTGGTATTCGATCCAAATTCAGTTCATTTCCACCCCTAGACTCAAGACATGTAGTGTCTGTCATTTTATACTATTTAATATTGGTGTTTCAGTTTATCCTTGTTTTTTTTTTCTTTCTTTTGAGTGGGTTCTCAAGTATGTTTAATCCATTAGTAGAGGAATAGATGCAGGAATGGTTATGAAAGTTAACACACATCAACTCGCTAAAAAATGTGAAAATTTTAGTCAACTGCATTACGACATTTCATCAATTTCCTTAATTTTTTTCTTTAATATTTTTTCTGAATTCCTTGTTAGTTCACCAGACAAGGTAGCAGCCTGCGAGTGCAGGCTTCTTCAGTTATTATCATAACTTTACGTTGACATTGTTGGTGCTTGTGTCTTAATTTTATCTCTATAATCCTCTGTATAATCATTTATCTACTTTTCTTCTTCTCTCTTTATTCTCTCGTAGTTTCTCGTTTTCTTCATTTTGTCACCAATAGCCAATAAATCTGTTATATGGGGATTCTCTTTGACTATGCTAATAAATTGCAAAATTAGTTTACCTAACTACTGTTGGCAATATGCAATCCTTCAATTTCCTAGTGCATCTTGGCCAAAGTTGTAGTGTATGGGTATGGAACATGGCAAATTTGTAAAAGATAGGGTACAGAGACACAGTTGTACCTCATGGGATATAATCGTAGTTTTGAGCTATACATGTAAACGACCCTTTTAAATCGTAGCTCTTAAATCTGAAATGAACTTGACCTTTATCTAACAAGTTACGAAAATGGATGTAAAGTTTAAAATATATATCCAAGAAGTGGTGACGAATGTTTTTAAATTAATAAAACATTGCGTAATTGAGTACAGGTCATAATAAATACATGCATATATTTAAGGAGTGTCCAAGAAATGTCGGGTACGGCATGTGCTAGGTATGGGTATGATCTATATTAGAAGTACATAAATCTTAACTTTTCTAGTCAAAGTAGGAATTAAGGCACAAACACCAACAAACTCTTCATTGGCTTAGATTTCATTTCTTGCTATGAAGTATATTTTTTGTTGCCTCTCTCCTCAAGACGCCCCGGATGGGATATCATCACGCTCCAGTATGGAGCGTCCCCTCATCATTAATAGTGGATGAAAACATCAGCCAAAGTGAGTGTTATAGTTGTGTTTATTCAAAGAAATTGCTTGATGAACATGGCTATATTTGCTTCTTTATATGGAAAATATGTTGATTGCTTCTAAGAATGTGGATTCTATAAAGGGACTTAAGGAGAGCTTGACTAGGGAATTTGAGATGAAAGATAAGAGAACCCTATGCTTGGATGTCTATAGAGGTATAAAGAAGGAACCTGTGTGGTTATCTTTGAGCAAGTACATCGAGAATGTGCTTGAGATATTCAAGATGAATGAAACTAAGCACATGTCTACCCCAATAGACGCACATTTTCAGTTGTCAATGGCATGTTGTCCTTATATATATATATATATAGAGAGGAGTATATGGCAAGGAGAAAGAGGAGTACATGGCAAGAGTATCATATGCATGTGCAGTTGGATCACCCATGTATGCTATGGTGTGTACTAGATTAGATATTTCACATGCAATGAGCTTGGTGAATCGATACATGGCATAGAAAGAATCATTGGGAAGTAGTGAATGGGTGATGAGGTACGTGAGAGGAACCATCAAAAGTGTATTGTGTTCTCCATGGACATTATGCACAAATAGATGGAGGGATTTTAGATTCTGACTTTACAGGTGATTTAGGCAAGATGTCTACTACTTGTTTGAGTTCACATATAGAGGAAGCTTGATTAGTTGGAAGTCTACGCTTCAGACAGCATAGTGGCTCTTTCTACAACAGAGCGCGTCAGCAGTTGAAGCGGTGAAGGAGGCATTGTGGTTGAATGACTTGATGAAAGCTCTTGAAAGGGAGAAAAGTGTGATATCTATTCATTATGATAGTCAAATTGTCATTCATTTAGCAAGATATCAAGTGCTTTATTTAAGAACCAAGCACATTGATACGAAGTACTATAAAATTAGATATTGGATCTAAGATGAGGAGATTATTCTTGAGAAGATTGATACAAAGAGTAACCTAACGTACTTCATGACGAAAGTTATTACGACAGATAAATTCTCGTTATGCTCGAACGCCATTAGTGTCATACACCATTAATTGTGAGGGGTGTTCTAGGCGAGTGCATGGTGAATATCCTATTGGGTGGAGGGTGGTTCTTGAAGATAGAAGCGTCAAAGAATTTGTTGGTGTTTGTGCCTTGATTCCTACTTTGACTAGAAAACTTGAGAGACATTCAAAAGTTGAAGAATTGCATTGCTAACAGGCAACTTAGTCGCTTAATTTATTAACAGAGTCAAAGAAAATCGATATATAAAGGGTTCATTGGCTATTGGTGAGAAAATGAAGAAAAAGAGGAAGCGTGAGAGAATAAAGAGAGATGAGGAAAAGTAGAGAAAAGAGTGTAGAGAGGATTAGAGAGATTGCATCCGTATGTTCTCTTTTTCACACAGTGAATCTATCTCTCCACTATTCGAGGATATAGGCCTGAGTTGCGGGCCAAACCTCGTAAACCTTGTCTTGTCTAATTGTTGTATTTGTGTTTTGTGCTTCCATGTTTTTGTGAAGTCTCGATCTCCTAGATTTTACAGTTCTATCTGTTAGGACTGGCGAGCGGCATAGGTTGGAGTAGATCTATCAATCAACAGTAGACCTTATTTTTCAAACCTTAAATCGTTAACATCCCACAAGACACACCTCTACTTATTTATGAGCATGAGAACTTTCACATATAGAACTATGTATCTTATTGAACAGTAATTCACTTAATACAAGTTCTTAGGTCAATTAGGTACTTTTCAGACTTATACAATCATACAGTCAAGGGCAATGCATGGCATCTTCCATTCAAAACGTCAAGAATGCAACAAAATGAATCATTATCATACTTTAGTGACTAGTGTTTTCGGAATCGAGAATATGTACTTATCCCAACTTTGGAGTGTCTCTAAGTATCAACTAGGAGTCTCTGGCACACACGACTCAAAACAATTTTAGCATAGGCCCAAGTGGAGAAATCTAGTTGTCACTACCACATAATAGGTCTATGTGGACGGTTTATAACCGTCCCGTTAGACAATAAAACCGTCCTCATAGGCCTATGGGAACGGTTACTCATCTGATACCTTTGTTGCTGTAGTCTTTGGTTTAACGCGACAGTTCATGATCTAAGTAACGCGGTTCTTAAATTGTTCCCATTTATAACATTTAGGGACGGTTTAACTATTGGGACGGTTCATATTTTTGCAGATGGTTATAGTTATTTGGCAACGGGAACGGTTATATTTTTAAGCTACCGTGACGCTTACGCACCAATGGAGACGGTTTCGAATTTGATCTAGGATGACGATTTTATTGTCTATGAGAACGGTTTTGTTTGTGATCTATGGTGACGATTTTTATACCAAAGGAGACGGTTAACAATGGGGACGGTTTTCAGATGCAAAGATATGAAAATGAGTATATATAGCAAAGGGGATGGTTTCTAATTTTGACCGTGCAATAGCAAATCATCCAGATATATCACACATTTGTTTGACCTGCAGTTTCAAAATTAAGAAAAAAAACAAAACAAAACGAAAACTCCATGATTTATACCTGCTCATGTCACAAACAAATAAATAAAACTCTAAATGATGTTGGTAGTAAACAACCAAACATAAGGAACAATTCATTGGTTCATTACAATGACTTTAGTACATGTTTTTTCTTTTGTCCAAAGTACATGACTAAAATTCCTCTTTTATTAAAACAAAAAATGTCTTCTATTTAAAGGTCTCCATTGGTATACATAATTTATAAATTGTCTGGATGAAGCTAATCTCACAGTAAGTGCAAAGCACGCATGGATTAACCTGTTTCAGTCACTATCAATTTTCCTGCATAAATTAGATAAAAAGATAAAAATGAGATTATATTCATTGCAAGATTCAGTCACTTGCATATATGTTTTAAAATATCAATAAAAACTCAACTAAACTTACCTCAAATGATCTCCTGTTTTGAAGAGGTTGACACATAATTTTTTTCTGCTTCCATGTTTTTGTCTGTTCCCTGGTCATTCTAAGGACAAAAGATACATCAGAATGCATATGACTCAACCCAGTTTTCTTGTAATTCAGTACAGAATTCAGTCCAGAAATTCTTACAATTTAGTCCAAAATTGCAATCCAGTCCCCAAAAAATCTAGAAGTCATAGAAATTGCAGTATACCCCTGTAATTTACAGTGTACTCCAGGAAAAAACCCAAAAATTGTATTTCAGTGCAGAAATTCAGCCATAGTTACAATTCAGTCATTAGGAAATATAGAAATTGCAGAAATGAACAAGAAATGTCAATGAAAGTCGAAAAACATAACACAAGTAAAGAGCCTTCCTGCCTAAACAATTCCTTTGCTTATGAATGGTCCCTTCCAGTCTAAACAACTAATGAAACCAACAATACTGATTAGTAAACAGTTTTACTTATAAAAGTGTGCAATGAAACCATGAAAAGCCTTAGATGTAAATAATGAAATTGAACCGAATTCATCTACAGGTACATGCATGTGATACATAGATTTTGAGAGTTTATAGATCAATCCTATATGGATCAAGGAGTAAGATTACCCAACTAATCAAATTTTGTGTATAACATGATCGGATGAAATTTCCAGCAAAAGAATCATAAAAAAGAACAAAAAAAACCCAGTAAAAAGCAGCAATACACACAAGCTTTTCCCTACTGAATTAGGATGTATATAGTAGTGAGTTCAATAATCAAGAAACCAAATGTGGAAAAATAGAATTTGGACATCAGCACCATTTTTCGCATAACAACAAATCATAGCAAGTGGGTTTGTGTTTATCCAACTCTACAAAATGTTAAATAAATTTTAATAAATCTTACCACAAATGACCTCCTCTGTTTTGAAGAGGTTGATCCACAAAGGTTTCCATCTTCCTTGTCTTTGTTTGGTTCCTGTTCATTCCAAAAAACATTTGTACATAAACTTGGGAATAGCCAAATACAGAAAGAAGATAAGCAATTAACAATATAGAAGTGTGATTTAGAATAGGCTTTTGTCATCAACTATTTGGTCAATAACATGATACAAAATTTAGATACAGTAGATATGCCATCAAAATATATTGTAAGTCTAAATTAGTAAAGCTAATTTCTATATTCAATGCTTGGGGAAAAAATGATACTACTTATATAACCAAACAACACATTAAATAACATGATTAAATGAAAAAACAGTAAATAGCCGAATTCATCATAAATATCCGACTGACATAAAAAATCAGACGAAACATATAATAATATGATTATTTTAACTGTTATGAACTACGTACCTGATTTGACATGAAACATACATGTTTGACAGGAAAAAATCATACGAAACCTGTAATAACATGATTATTCATAAATTTATGAAGTGCGCACCTGAATTACCGAAAATTTCTTATGGGACCTGTAAAAACCTATAGTCAACCTGATTAGTCATAAATATTTATATGACAAGGAAAATCGCATTAAACCTGATTAATCATAAATGTTTGTTGATATCACGTAGAATATACAAGCCATATGTTTATGAATTCTATGACTGAGGGCTGAGGACTTAGTCAATATCATCATTGTTAGCCATCCAATGCAATATCAATAAACATTGCAGGTTGTTAATCTCAGAATATTTGACAATCATCGTAGCCTAAAAGTAAAAAAGTCACCAACTAAAACTCATGGCATAACAATATTTTTATTAATAACCCATAGCAATAGCCATCTAATACAATGTAGATACATTATAGGTTGCTTACATACAGTTTTTTTTAGTTGGTCATGTGTATGGTGACTTATAAAGTTCTTGCAAACATAAGTTCAATGTAAAATTAGTATTCTACAATCATCACATAATGTTGGTAAATATGCACATGAAACCATAGGTTTATAGTTGAAGCACAACTAAAATCAAAGTCATACAAATAATTACTAGCTAACAAGGTTATCGATAGCGGATAGCGTCGCGTAGCGATGAGACATCGCTAAGGCTATTTCGGGCTATTGCGAAAAATAACAGTAAAAAGTGCAAAGTCAAATAGCGGTCTAATTTAGATATGTATAAATACTAAAAAAAATTAAAAAAAATCTAAGAAATCTAAAAGTACATATTGGATGATTTAAAGAGATCCTAAACATGAAATAGATATGTAACCATCACGTAATACCGAAGATGACTGGAGGAGTTAAAAAGTCGTCGTCTTCGAGAAGAAGAGCTTAGCGGTGACAGGACTGTCCTAAGAGGAGCTCACGGTGAAGGAGGTGAGAGGAAGTATCAAGATAGGTGTCAGAGGCTATAAGAGGTGGCAGGAGTATGCTGAAAATCACAGGAGACGGTGGAATATAATTGTCAATGGTTGAGTTTAATTTTAAAAAAATAAGCCTCAAACCGCTTTCAAATAGCAGTCAAAAAGCAAATTTCGAATGCAATCGCTCACTATTTACCATTATGACACACTATTGGCCGCTTTTGCAAACAGACATATTCTGCAATATGTTACCGCTATTGCGTGATAGCGTCGCGGGCGATAGCGTCGCGGGAAGGGACCGCTAACGTTAGTAGCGCCGCTATTACGAGGCTATTTATCGCTATTTATAACAATGCTAGCTAGTACAATAATATATTTCATCATCATAATGTTCCACATGCACATAAAATAACAGCAACATATAGTACAAAATCAAATGAAACTTCCCTAAATTAAGCAAGACTTGTCTTCCCTAAATCAATTTGAAGTTAGTTAAATAAATGCATACATTTACCGCCGTTGGACCAATAATAAACTTAACAAGTTATCCAATTCTATTGTCTATATAACTCTTAATATCACACAATTGTCCTGTCATTTATAAGTTTAAAATGAGGTACTATTATAGTTCAAACTATGTCAAAAAGAGTTCCATGATGCATGTACTCTAGCTAACATGAGAAAAATAACAAGAAACTTTGGATGAAACTAAAGAACCTCAATATTCTGCAAGAAAAAGAAAAGGATATAAATGTCATGCTTTTACAAGCTGGTTGTTATCCATTATCTATCAACAAATTTAGCTGGTTGCGTATAGCTTGCATGAGGTTAAATCACATGATCATAAATCAGTTTTCTCCTCCTCGCTCTATTAATTGTCCTTACATTCATCCTCAATAGGAGCAACATCTAACTTCCAAGGAATGCCCTCATTCCTTATCACATCTCTTAATGTATATCCACAATAACAACCCCCATTAGCAACTAGAATTTGCTCCTCTGACTCTTAGGTACTCATAGCGCCTCTAAGAAGTGATATCCGTTAACAACCTCGACTGGTGCAAACCCCGTGCCACCCTGCAAACCTCCTCTCTTCGCAATGAATGCAAGTTACAACTTAAGAAGCACACATGCATGCCTTACACATACATTGGGGGAAAAAAAAGAAACCAATAAGCAAACATAATGTATATATTGCAATTAGAATACTTATTTCCAAATCTGTAAAAATGCGATATGAAATCTATATGTTGCACCAATAAACACTGGAGGGCCCTATATCCAGTCTAAAACATATCTACATTGACATGTGCTGATACTTGGTGGCTACATGTTTGACATGTCTTAACACATTTCCAACCGAGAACTAGCTTGGTTTTTTATTGGATGCATTTTCACGGTTTATAAAAGCGGGAAGTTACGTAAACTTGAATTCACACACTTGTTTTATGAACCTGTAGCATGCCTTATCCTGATTCTATATTCTCTCTCTCTCTCTCTCTCTCTCTCTCTCTATATATATATATATATATATATATATATATATATATATATATATATTACTTATGTCAACTACAACCATATTAGATATTTGTGTTACATGCAGCATAATACGACAACATATGACTTACAAATTCAAACTTATACAAAGCGCACTTTCTTCAAATCGCCAGTAGATAAAAGTGCTAGAGCAAACGAGTAGGCAAGGCATAAGTAGAAAATTTTGAACTTGAATAAGATATAAATTTAATTGATGACTATAAAATTCTAAACTTCAATAAGATATGAAATTTAATTGATGTCTATATGTAAGGAAGGTACTTGATAAGCTGCTATAAACATGCCATACCATGAAGCGAAGTGATTTTGTGTTCTTAATTAAGCACTTAAAAATGGCGAAATTATACCTGTAATTGCCGAAATTCAACAAATCAAGCAAAAATCCGACGAAATCCCATAAGAAAGGCTGTGATTTCTCTAAAATTAGAAGCAATCAGCACAAATCGAACAAAAATCAAGAACATATACTAATAGAGAAAATATACTAATTCACTTTCAAATTTAAACAAAAATTAAGAATATATACTAATTCAAATTTGAGGATTTACCTTGTCTAGTAAAGATGTAGAATTTTCAACCATTTTCAAAGATCAACCGAGACAACAAAGCCCTAATTTGTAAAATCAAATAAAATTTTCATTAAATAGAGAAAAAAGGAAAATTTGAAACCCTAGGTTTGATGATTGAAAAGGAGAGAGATAAGTACCCCCAAATCACAGGATGCTAGAGAGGAGATGGCCTTTAAATCGACGAACTTGTCGGACGAGAGGAAGTGAAGGAGAGGAGCGGCGAACGGGGGAGTCGACGAGAGGAGGAAACGAAGTCGAGGTGGCCCGCGGACGCGCGGGAGTGCAGGATGGCAAGGAAACCCTAGAACTTAGCGAGAAGTCTTCGGGGGGATTTGCTGCTGATCGATCGGGTGAAGAGCGGTTGTACATACGAGAGAAACAAAATAAATGCTCTTTTGTTAAAGTTTAGGGTGTGAACTTAAAAGTCCATAATAAAACCGTCCCTTTACCCCATAATAAACCATCCCCTTAGCCCATTATAAAATTTTAGACTAAGCCTAATTCAAGCCCAACACTTTAATTTAAAGCGTTGTCTTAGATATATTCGTGACGGTTGGAACCGTCACAGAACCGTTCCCTTAGGTAGCAACGGGAACGGTTTTAAACCGCACCCCACGAACCGTCCCCATAGACCCATTATGTGTTGATAGATTTGTTGAAATAATGTCAATGTTCTAAAATAATAAGTGCTGATTATTGTCTAGTATTTCTGGTGATTAACACAAAGATCTATGGAGAAACAGGATCTCACCAAAGTGTAGCTCCTCATTTTTTGATAACAGATGCCTCTAAGTAGTGATGGATACAGAAGTCATAGCCAGTAGCTGGTCAGCTCTGTGCTACACTAGCACCCCCAAGACCGCAATATAGTTGATAACTTGCTAAGATGATAGTGTATTGAAATTTATACTCTCATATACCGTCAGTTCTTCATATGGTGTTACATAATGCAAATGACTGGAAACTACTGTGATTCTGAATACCCTTCAAATGACTGGAAACTACTGTGATTCTGAATACCCT
>BQKN01065600.1:0-16315 GCA_022839385.1 Asparagus kiusianus | reverse complement strand
CAGGAAAGGAAACTCGAGGTGGGATCTCCACCCCCAGGATCCGAAAGGTTCAAACGACTGTATCTTTTATAGGTTTGGTCATTTGAATCCGAAGAAGCCTGATTTCTACCCTAACTTTTATAGGTTTGGTGGAAAAAGGAGCAAAAGCAACTTTTCGTTCATCGAAAAGTGGTGACTCGGTCTCAGTCTTGGCCAGGGTAAGCTTGACTAAGTGAGAGTGGGGAACAACCCTACCTTTCATAGGTTTGGTTGTCCGGATTGAAAGTGGACCTCTCGTTCATTGGAGGAATCGAGAGGAGATTTTGGTTGTGGTCCTAACTGTAGTAAGGTTTGACCAAGTGGAAAGTTTGAGACAATCCTAACCGTAGGAAGGTTTGATCGCTCGATTTGAAAGTGGACCTCTCGTTCATTGGAGGAATCGAGAGGGGAATTTGGCTTTGGTCCTAACTATAGTAAGGTTTGACCAAGTAGGGATTGTGTGGCGGAGACTGTGAGTCGTCAAACACCACTGAAAGTTTTGTGAGGGAAGATTAATCCATAGAATGATTAGATCTCATCTCAGCAAAAAAGTGCTTGTGAGAGTTAGAGTCTGACAAACAAGAACATTCGGAATTCGAATGTGGATTTCTTGTTCATCTCTCTTACAGCGACCGGGTTATCCCTAAGAATACCCCAATGCGGCATTCTTCCGGGAACTTCCCGGTACATCAAAATTTTCTGAAGACACTAAGGATAGTATCTTTTTAGGAATTTGCCATTTATTGGCATCATAAGCCGGTCACCATCTTTGGTGACTAAGCGATATGCGCCGTTCGAGTAAACTGTCTCTACTTCGAACGGTCCTTCCCATTTGGGTTCAAATTTGCCATTCTTCTTGGAGTTAAGGATCATAGGACGTCTTTCAGTTAAGACCAAGTCCCCTTCCTTAAAACTCCTCTGTCGAACCTTTTTGTCGAAGGCTCGAGAAATTCTGGCTTGGTAAAACTCGATATGCTGTTGAGCTTCCAGGCGCTTTTCATCGAGCATCTTAAGCTCTTCGAGGCGTTTCTAATGTTGTTCTTCGATCGTCATCTGAGTTGCGAGAGCGATCCGAAGAGATGGAATTTGGATTTCCAAAGGGAGAACGGCTTCACATCCGTATACCAATGAATACGGGGTTGCGCCGGTTGGTGTATGCACCGTGGTACGATAGGCCCATAGAGCTGTGCCGAGCTTATCATCCCAATCTCGCTTGTTATTTTTCACAAGCTTTGACAAGAGCTTTATGATAGTCTTGTTGAAGGCTTCAGCTAATCCGTTTGCTGTGGGATTATAAGCCGTTGACGAGATGTCGTGAATTTTGAACTTTTCGCAGAACCTTATGAAGGCGTTGCTGATAAATTGAGGACCATTGTCATGTATGATTCGTCTTGGAACACCATGCCTGTAGATGATATGGTGCTTGATGAATGCAATGACGTTGCTCGTCTTAACTTCTCTGAGTGGAACCGCTTCAGCCCATTTGGAGAAGTAATCGGTAATCGCCAGGATGAACCGGTCACCTTTGACTGATGGGGGGTTTATAGGACCAACAATGTCCATTCCCCAAGTCTCGAACGGCCATGACATAACCGAAGGATGCAGATGCTCCGGAGGTTGGTGCATATAATTTGCATGTATCTGACACGCGTGACACTTTCGGGCGTATGCGATTGCATCGCTCATCATGAAAGGCCAAAAATATCCCATTCTTCTGATGCGATCATAAAGCTTGGGGCCAGGTTGGTGTGCGCCATACTCTCCTTCATGCGCCTCTCTAAGCACTTCTTCAGCTTCTTTGGTCGATAAGCAGCGTGCTAGCATCCCATCGTACCCCCTGCGATACAGCGTTCGATTCTCCGTATTATAGTAGAATCTTGGAGCTCTTCGTCTGATTGACTCTCTCTCCTTCACATCTTCTGGCAAGATTCCATGCAAGACGTAGTCGATGATGGGAAAATGCCAATCTCGGGGTTCGAATTCAGCCTGAGTTGTGTGTACCTCCTGGACCTCTTCTTCCCTGCCATTTTCATCATAAAACGGCACTAAGAGTTGGTGAGTTCTTACCGTAACAAATTGCTCTGTTCCGGGAGGCTGTTCCAAGGATACAGCTAAAGTGCTAATGCATCCGCGTAGGTGTTTTGCAACCACGGAACGTGCTCGATGAAGAATCCTTCAAATGATTCCTCTATTTCCACCGCCATCTTGTGATAGGGTGTTAAGTTCTGACTTCGGACTTCGTACTCCCCTTGGACTTGTTTAACTATCAGTTGAGAATCACCGAAAGCTTCGAGATACTCAACCCCCAGCTCCTTGGCGAAATTGAGCCCTATAATCAGTGCGTTATACTCTGCTACATTATTCGAGCACGGCTCAGTTAATGAGTAGGCTCGAGGCATCACATGGTTTCTTGGGGAAACTAAGACAACCCTAACTCCGGAGGAGACCTTAGAACATCCAGGAGTACCTGTGACAAGAGTCGCTCGAGAAGCCCCATCGAAGTACAAATGCCACACTTGTTGGTGCGAAGTTGCATTGACTTCGTGGGTTTCATCGGGTAGGTCATCATATATCTCGGCGGTATCCGTGGTTGGATTATATGCCAGGAGATCGCAGATGGCCTGCCCTTTTACCGACTTCTGCTGTTTGAAGTGCAGATCGTATTGGGACAGGAGTAAAGCCCATTTTGCCAACCGCCAATTCATGGAAGCTGGTTGAGTCATGAACACCCGGACTGGGTTAACTTTGGAGATGACATAGATGGTCTGTCCAACCAAGTAATGCCGCATCTTCTGGATAGCGAACACTAAGGCGAGGCATTCTCTCTCAATCATGGGATATCGAGATTCTGCGCCTACCATGGTTTGGCTTAAATAATATACTGCTTGCTCGTGACCGTTATCGTCATCTTGTGCAAGCAATGCACTTAATGAATGGCTCGTCGCCTTGATATAAATCAAGAACGGTTTGCCCGATTTTGGTGCAACGAGTACGGGAGGTTTTGAGAGATATTCTTTGATACTCTCGAACGCCTTTTGGCAAGCATCGTCCCATACGAATGACACGCCCTTCTTTGTGAGTCTGGAGAACGGTTGGCATTTCCCCGAAAGGTTCGAGATAAACCGACGGATATAAGCCAATCGCCCTTGCAGTCCTCTGAGCTCTTTGAGGTTCCTCGGAGGTTGCAATTCATTGATCGCCTTCACTTTATCCGGATTAATGTGAATACCTTTGGTGGTGACGACGAATCCTAGGAATTTACCACTGGACATTCCGAGGAAAGACTTGGTAGGGTTCATCTTCAACTGATGGGCCCGCATCAAGTCGAACATGGTCTTCAAGTCTTTAATGTGATCATTCTTATCACGACTTTTCACGACCAGATCATCCACGTAGCACTCGACCGTCTTTCGGAGATGCTCCTGGAAAATCTTCGACATGGCTCGCTGATATGTAGCACCTGCATTCTTCAAGCCGAAGGGCATGACTGTGTAGCAGAAGATGCCGAGAGGCATTCTAAATGCGGTGTGCTTTTCATCATCTGGATGCATCTTTATCTGGTTGTAACCAGAGAAACCATCCATGAAAGACATCCTCTCGAACCTGCACGTGTTGTCGATGATAACATCCGTGATGGGGAGAGGAAAGTCATCTTTTGGGCAAGCAGCATTGAGGTCCCTGAAGTCGATGCATATCCGGATCTTCCCGTTCTTCTTCAGGACCGGTACAATATTGGCAAGCCATTCCGGATGTTGCTCCTCTCGGATGAATCCCGAATCGACAAGCTTTTTGACTTCGGCTTCGATCGCTTCCATCATTTGCGGACGAAACCGTCGTTGTTGTTGTTTGACTGGTTTGACATCCGGCTTAATGTTGAGACGATGCACTGCTACGTTTGGATCGAGCCCTGGCATGCCTTCATAATTCCAGGCGAACACATCGATGTACTCCCGGATAAGAGAAATCAATTCTTCTTTCTCCTCGGGTAGGAGGCTGTCGCTGATGAATATTGGCTTCGGATTCTCCTTGCTTCCCATATTCACCTGGATGACTTGGTCTTCGGTAGGAGGCTCTCTTTGCTCGAACCTATCACCGTACTGCATGCTTAAGTGATGAACCCACGGGTCTTCCCACGTTGGCATCTGCTCATCCTCTTCTATTGTCGCTGGATCAACCGTAGCCATGTTCGACATTAGCTTCTTGAACATTTCACCAAGACTAGCGTCGGAATCCCAATCCGAGGAGTCGGAAGAATATCCCTTCCTAGTCTTGTTAGCAATTTGGTCAATGATTTGCCAGCCACACTCGTCGTCCGATGAGACATAGCCTAAACCTCTTTTGTGACGATAATAATTATCGGGTTTTCCT
Organism: Asparagus kiusianus; assembly: GCA_022839385.1. NCBI lineage: Eukaryota > Viridiplantae > Streptophyta > Magnoliopsida > Asparagales > Asparagaceae > Asparagus > Asparagus kiusianus. The sequence continues at coordinate 11,929 of BQKN01065600.1, read as the reverse complement.
TTTAGTACATAGGCCATCCGAGGTGGAACTCGAGGACCTCGACCAAAGAAAAGACCCTCTCCGAGCTTGAAGTCATATCCATGCTTTTCCATCATGTTGCGCGCTTTCGCATCATATCTGAATAGATGAGGGGCAGGTTTATCATCGTCGTCTTCCTCTTCCATGAAGTGGTCGGGTATCAGAGACTTTCTTCCTTTGCCGTAGACGACCTCCTTTCCACCCCCTATCCCTACGGGGATGACAAGCGTCATTCCGCACGGATCGTGTACCTGCTTTTTCGTCATGCAAAATGACTGAAGCGGCATATACAAATCAGGGTTAGCATAGAGTTCGTTAGTGACATCGTCAAGACACATCGAGTACTCTAAATCATCGTTTATTGATAGTTCTTCGGCAAGTTGCCAATTACAACTATTTTCTGATGATTCATCATCGTCAAGATTGATTACAACGGGTACAATGTCATTTAAAACAAAACCGCCGTCATAATCAAACCCTGGTTCGGTATCAGCTTCATCTCCGCTGTCCGTTCCTTGGGCCGATGGTTCAGTATCGGATTCAGCACCGTATAAAAGGGAATCGGTAAAATAATTCTCCAATCCTTTAAACGGTTGCTTATCCGCGACCACCGTCTTGACTTCATTATTCGTGCCCACATATTTGAGGCATTGATGCAGAGTTGACGGGACTATAAGGTTACCGTGGATCCAAGGTCGACCCAACAGTAAGTTATAGGATGTTTCCACGTCAATCACATAGCAAGTAACTTCCGACTTCAAATCCCCAATCTGGCACTTGATTCGGATCTTCCCCAAGGGTTTGGACCCGCTGGTGTTGAATCCATAAATCGTCGTGCCAGTGGAAGCTAATTTGCTAGTCGGGATTCCGAGATGATGCATCAATAGGAATGGCATGATGCTAACAACGGAACCCGGATCAACTTGGATCCGGTTGACAATGCTGGAGCCAATGTGACCAGTGAAGTACAAAGGTCGATCATGCCTCGAATTCTTCGTCTGCATGTCTTCTTTGGTGAAAGAGATGCAGGGAAAATGATTCGCCGCAAGATTGCAGTGTTGAACTGAAGACTCCGGCTCTTCAGGAGATGGTTTGATTCGAGTCAAGAAGGCTTCAGAGTCACTCAAAGCTTCCTGTAACGCTTTCCTTATATCCTTTGAAAGGCGCAACAACTCGTATAGGGTTATCCTAGCCGGGATGTTGGCCAATTGCGCCATGATGTCGAAATAGGGCGGAGAGCTCGTATTTCCCGGTTTGTCTCTCCTAATCGGATGATTGAATCGAGACTGCCTCGGGTTTTGAACTTCTTGACGTAAAGGCTCTTTCCCTTTTTCCTTCTGCGGGATTTTCTTCGTAGCTGCCGGTATTGGGGGAGTTGCTGCGATTCCTAGTTCTGCCAACGTCTTGGAAGGAGGGGTTTTGGTACCCAACTGCTCGGAAACATCTGGATACTTGAAGTGATATTCGTTCCCGCTTCGGGTTGCAAAGGTCTCCTGCTCATCTTCAGAAAGCGGGAAGGTCGGAATTCTGTCGTCATCCACCCCTGGTATAGCAGAAGCACCGTAACAGGATTTCCCTTTGCCTTTTGATTTCTTTTTGGATGAGGTCCCGGTCCATTGTTCATCTGTGATCAAGTCCAGATGAACCCACAGGATTTCACCATTCGGGGCCGTATGTGGTACAAGCCCTTTCCGGCGCTGTTGGTGAGGATCATCGTTCACCGTCTTCACCGCTGCATTAATCACTGGTTCATGTTGAAACCAGCTCGAGGGAACCGACCCGAAGCTGATGGACACTGCATTCGCACCCACCTTCTTCTCCTTAGGCTGCTTCATAGTAATAACCCCTACATCGATTAGGGCCTGAATTTTATCTTTAAGAGCATAGCATACCTTGGTAGGATGGTGCACCGCCCTGTGAAATGCGCAGTACTTAGGATCGTTAACTCTCTTGGCATCTTCTTGATATTGAATCGGAGGCAACTTGATCTTGTTGTTCTCGACGAGGTACTTAAAGATACCGGGAATTTCATCATCTTTGAATGAGTAGACCTTTGGGAACCTCGGCTCTGCGGCCTTTTGCCTCTAGGGCTGTTGTTGCCACCTCGATTATTGAGGCGCCCTCTGTTGCTGCTGTTGCGGCTGTTGCGGTTGTTGCGGCTGTGCTTGCACCTCAAATACTTGATTCGCGACCACAGCATTTGTATGCGCCTTCCCTTTACCCTTGGGGGTAAAGTTTGGTTGTGGGGCATTATTTGGTATATGCCCTCTCTCCGCCTTCTTCCTCTTAAGGAATCGCTCGGCTCGTTCTCCCCGCACCTTCAGGTCCTTCCAGGTCTTTGGCGGCGCCATTCCCATGGTTTTGAGGATGTCCAACGTCAAGTTGTTGTGGTAAGTCTCGAGAGTAAAATCCTCGCTGACTGGATCCCTGCAATTCATAGCTTTGTTACGGAATCTCTTTACAAAGTTTTCGACGGTCTCACCGTTCTTCTGCTTTTCGTCGAACAGCGTGCCAATTGAAACTTCGGTGTCATCATCGAAGAAATTTGTCAGGAACATATCCTCCATGTCATCCCAGCTACTGATGCTCCCGGGCTTGAGATGGCGATACCAATCGAAGGCAGCTCCGCGAAGAGTGCCGACGAATGACCGCACCATGAGGGGCTCATTTCCGGAGATGATTCCTAAATGAGACTTGAAATAGATTAAGTGTTGGGTAGGGGAACCCTTCCCATCAAACGGCGTAAAGTTAATCAGATTAAACTTTGCCGGATATGGGATCTATTCCCACTCCCTTGGGTAGGGGCAAGGTATACCAGACCTCTTTACTTCTTGAGCACTCATCAACGCGTTGATTTTGCTCTCCAGGTCCTTCATCTTCTTGTCTTCACTCGTTTCTGCCTTCGAGTGATCTTGGGTAGAAGTGACGTGGTCCTCCTTAGCGCCATCGTCTGCGGGACCGCCCCCATTGTCGTTGTTGATAGGAGGGATATTGACGTTATCTCCTTCCTGTTTGTTCTCATCTTGATTGCATCGACTAGGCTCTGGTTGGTGAACCGTCAGCGCTGCAATTTGTTGGTCGTGCATCTCTCTCATTCGTTGCATGGCCATATCCATCTCGAACTTGATGCTCTCCTTCTGCTTGGCGAGGGCTTCTTCAAGTATCTTTGATATTTGTTCAGCGCTGATCATGAGCGATTCATAAGGCTGGCCTGCACTCGAAGCCGTATCATCGGATGCAACAGCAGAGCAAGAATCTGAATCAGCATCTGATTCCTCTTCTTCTAAAGAGAGTCCCTTTTGTACCCTTCGGTAATTCTTCTGGCCCCTGGTTCCTGGTGGCAACCGCGTCATGCATCAGGATACCTTAGCGAGCTGATCTATGCCGAAGTATTGTGTTGATCCCCCTCTGCCGGTCATGTTAACCGACACTCTTGGATATTCGTCTTCTTGGCGGACGAATTTCTTTTTGTGGAAGCGTTTCGGTGTGGAAATTCTATCGAATACCAAGACCCTTCTTGGGGAACTATCACAACGGCATTCTGACAGCACCGCTTTGATAATATTAGCACACGGACAGTGAGACTCTGTGCTTTGGGCACATCTCTTCCGAGATTTTTCCATACCCCCAGCTCTATAGTACAGCTCATCAGTCTGATAATTGGAGTAACCTATAGAGTGTTGGCATGTGTTCCCCGGGATGACACTATCATCATCAGATGAGTATGTTTCCCTTTGGGGATGGGATGCTTTGTTAGCTTTTTCAAGAGTGGCCCGTTCAAGTTTACGCTTTTGTGAGCGTAGAAACTGAACGGGCTCTTATGTTTCGACTCGCAACCCAATGCGGTCGGTTATAGGGGCTTTCCCTTTATTATCTTTCTTAGGGGGATTGAAACGACCCCCAGTTTGATTCATCATTTGGGGACCTTTTAATGGTCCCAGTCTTTCCTTGATAGGTACTCTACCTCGATTCTCCGGTAAGGGACCGAGGCGACCTTTCAAAGGAACCCTAGGTTTGGAAGGTTCCCCATTCATACCTGGCTCCGTTGAAGGTGCCGGATCTGGTTTTGAAGAAGCTCGGGCAGCAACTCCACCCACTTGTGTTTGAGGCGCTGGTTTTGGCTTTGGCAACCACACCCACTTGCTTGTAGATGGCCTTTTGGCCACCTCTTCTTTCTGCATTCCTTCCGCCTTTTGCAATAGGGCTCGGGCATGCGCAAGCAAGGCACGGCGCTTCCTGATTCGCTCCTCGAGCGTGGAGCGGTTCCTCTTAACACAAACCCATTCGTTGGTTTCTGTTTTGGAGGAGGAGTTGGTTGTTGGTCGTGGTTGTTGCTCTTGCCGCTGTCTCGACTTCAAGTCTTCCGCATAGCGCACCCCGTCCTTTGACTCCGCTGCCTTAGCTAGTTGTCGATCGAGGCGTTGACGACGTCTTTGGAGCGCCCTCTTTGACGGAGATGGAGTGGTTTCATCAATTGCCTTTGTGGCGGACGGGAGAGCTGGATCTGCAGCCTTGACCACGCTGAACGACGCGGGGGATGTTGTGTGGTGCGAGTGTTGCAGTGGCGGGATCTTGGATTGAGGAATTGGAGATCCTACGAGCCCTTCGGGGAGATGGAGTCTTCCCGCGCCTGTTGGGAGAGGCGGATCTAGAGGAGGAGGAAGAGAGGTACTCTTCGAACTTTTGCTGATCGAACTCGTATTCGATCTCTTCATTCACCCGGATCTTGAAGGCCGGTTGCGTCACGACGATCTCGGCAGCGAGATCGGCGGCTCCCACTGTGGTCGCCAGATTGTTTTTGGGAAAAGTAACTGTTTTCATTGCTTTGAGATCTGTTACAACTTCAAGCGTTACAACAAAATCAAATGAAAAGTCGATCTTTTTATAAGATCTACTTGGGCAATAAAACAAAGATTACAACTTTATCGAAAATAAACACGAGATCCCGTTTTGGTGCGGTCTCGCTTGCGTGGGTCTTTTGCCTGTGACGGGGATGTTGATATCCGTGGACCACCGGTCAATCAGATCCGTTCCGGAAGAATCCGGCAGAGTTTCGTCTATCCGCGAAGGGATATAGAAACAGAACTTCATCGATCCGCGTGAGATCTAGAAGTTTTAAAGCGTATATCTCGGCTAAAACGAGACACTAGCTCTTCTTAGTATTACCTGCGAAGGGTAATACTAAGGGGACGGGTGATGAAGGGTTGATGAAGACCTCTCGTTCCTCGCTACGGTAGGGCTTCGCCGCTTCTCTTGCAAATTTCAGATCTCAAGGATAAAGCCCAAGATCTGAAATTTCCTCCAAGCTCTAGCCTTGCTCTCCCAAAAATCCAGCCCTTTGAATGAGGACCCAAGGGGTCTATTTATAGGCCAAGAGGGGACCCTAGGGGCTGACCAAAAAGGTGTTTCGCCGTGTAATAATCTTGGAGACACCCCCAAAAAGGTGTTTCACCGTGTAATAATCTTGGAGACACCCCCAAAAAGGTGTTTCGCCGTGTAATAACCTTGGAGACACCCCCAAAAAGGTGTTTCGGCGTGTAGCAACCTTGGAGATACCCCCAAAAGGTGTTTCGGCGTGTAGCAATCCTGGAGACACCCCAAAAAGGCATTTCGGCGTAAAAACTTCGTGAGACACCCTTGAGGTGTCTCGGCCTGGCCGAGACACCTCTTGGGTGTCTCGGCTAAGCCGAGACACCCTTGCGGTGTCTCGTCTTGGCCGAGACACCCCTAGGATGTCTTGGTTTTGCCAAGACACCCCTTGGGTGTTTTGACCTTGCCGGGATACCCCTGGGTGCCTCAGTCTGGTCCGAGGTGCTACCGGGTGTTCTGCCGTTGATCCGCCGTTGACTTTTCGTCCGAACTCAGATTCGATTGATTTCGGATGCGTTGGAATTCTGACGGCGAGCTCTGTAGGCCCTAATAGTCGGATAATCAGTAAGGCGAACGGGATACGACGGGTGTTGGTCCGTTTGCAGTGATCACGGGGTTTCCGGTCAGTCTGTATCCCCGTTGTTCTGAGATTCTATCGGCTCACGTAGTCCGTCGGTTCACTTCAGGCGCTCACCGACGTCGATAGAACTCTTGTGAACCGGGTAGTGACGTTCATCGTTGCTCGTTAACACTGAGCTGTGAGCGGGGACCTATCGGTAATTTTCGATGCCTACACCAAGGGGACGGGTGATGAAGGGTTGATGAAGACCTCTCGCTCCTCGTTTCGGCAGGGCTTCGCCGCTCCTCTTGCAAATTTCAGATCTCAAGGATAAAGCCCAAGATCTAAAATTTCCTCCAAGCTCTAGCCTTGCTCTCCCAAAAATCTAGCCCTTTGAATGAGGACCCAAGGGGTCTATTTATAGGCCAAGAGGAGACCCTAGGGGCTGCCTTATCCATTGTAACAAACCTTATCCGTAGAAAATCCCAAAGACACCTACGTGTCCATAAAAAATGCCCAAGACGCCTACGTGTCCGTAGAAAACACCCAAGACACCCCTTGTCCGTGAAAAATCCTTGAGACACCTCCGGGGCGTCTCGGCGTGGCCGAGACACCCTTGGGGTGTCTCGGCCTGGCCGAGACACCCCTGGGGTATCTTGGTTTTGCCAAGACACCCCTCGGGTGTTTCGACCTCGCCGGGATACCCCTGGGTGCCTCAGTTCAGTCCGAGGCTCTGCCGTTGTTCCGCCGTTGATTCGCCGTTGACTTGCCGTTGACTTTTCATCTGAACTCGGATTTGAGTGATTTCGGATGCATTGGAATTCTGACGAAGAGCTCTGCAGGTCCCGATAGTTGGGTTATCAGTGGGACGAGAGGGACACGACGGGCGTTGGTCCGTTTGCAGAGGTTGTGGGATTCTCGGTCAGTCCGTATCCCCGTTATTCTGATATTCTGTCGGCTCACGTAGTCCGTCGGTTCACTTCAGGCGCTCACCGACATCAATGGAACTCTTGTGAACCGGGTAGTGACGTTCATCGTCGCTCGTTAACACTGAGCTGCTTGCGGGGACCTATCGGCAATTTTTGATGCCTACAATTTCATCCTCGAAACTTACCACAATAACCTGATGCTCGACATTCTTGAAGCCATGGGAATGGCGCCGCCAAAGACCTGGAAAGACCTGAAGGTTCGGGGAGAAAGAGCCGAGCGATTCCTCAAGAGGAAGAAGGCTGAAAGAGGGCAGATCACAGGCAACGCTCCACAGCAAAACTTTGTCCCCAAGGGCAAAGGAAAGGCGCATGCGAATGCTGTAGACGCAAACCAAATATTTGAGGTGCAAGCACAGCCGCAACAGCAGTAGCAGAAGGCGCCTCAACAATCCAGGTGGCAACAACAGCCCCAGAAGAAGAAGGCCGCGGAGCCGAGGTTCCCGAAGGTCTACTCCTTCAAGGAGGATGAAGTCCCCGGTATTTTCAAATACCTAGTCGAGAACAACAAGATCAAGTTGCCTCCGATTCAGGATCAAGAAGACGCCAAGAGAGTCAACGATCCAAAGTATTGCGCATTCCATCGAGCGGTGCACCATCCTACCAAGGTATGCTACGCTCTTAAGGATAAAATCCAGGCCCTAATCGATGTTGGGGTCATCACTATGAAGCAACCCAAAGAGAAAAAGGTGGGTGTAAATGCAATATCCATTAGCTTTGGGTCTGTTCCCTCGAGTTGGTTCCAACACGAGCCGGTGATCAATGCGGCGGTGAAGACGGTCAATGATGATCTGCACCAACAGCGCCAGAAAGGGCTCGTGCCACACACGGCCCCGAACGGCGAGATTCTGTGGGTTCATCCGGACTTGATCACAGATGAACAATGGACCGGGACCTCTTCCAAAAAGAAGAAGTCAAAGAGAAAGGGGAAATCTTGTCACGGAGCTTCTGCTATACCAGGGGTGGATGACGACAGAATTCCGACCTTCCCGCTCTCTGAAGACGAACAGGAGGCCTTCACAACCCGAAGCGGGAACGAATATCACTACAAGTACCCGGATGCTTCCGAGCTATTGGGCACCAAAACCCCACCTTCCAAGACGCTGGCAGAACTGGGGATTGCAGCAACTCCCCCAACGCCGGTAGCTGCGGAGAAAATTCAGCAGAAGGAGAAAGGGAAGGAGCCTGTACGCCAAGAAGTCCAAAACCCGAGGCAGTCTCGATTCAATCATCCGATTGGGAGAGACAAACCGGGAAATACAAGCTCTCCGCCCCATTTCGACTTCATGGCGTAGTTGGCCAACATCCCGGCTCGGATAACCTTATACGAGTTGTTGCGCCTTTCGAAGGACACAAGGAAAGCGCTACAAGAAGCTTTGAGTGACTCTGAAGCCTTCCTGACTCGAATCAAGCCATCTCCTAAAGAATCAGAGTCGTCAGCTCAACAATGCAATCTTGCGGTGAATCATTTTCCCTGCATCTCTTTCACCAAAGAAGACATGCAGACGAAGAATTCGAGGCATGATCGACCTTTGTACTTCACTGGTCACATTGGCTCCAGCGTTGTCAACCGGATCCAAGTTCATCCGGGTTCCGCTATTAGCATCATGCCATTCCGATTGATGCATCATCTCGGAATTCCGACTAGCAAATTAGCTTCCACTGGCACGACGATTTATGGATTCAACACCAACGGGTCTAGGTCCTTGGGGAAGATCCGAATCAAGTGCCAGATTGGGGATTTGAGGTCGGAAGTCACTTGTTATGTGATTGACGCGGAAACATCCTATAACTTACTGTTGGGTCGACCTTGGATCCACGGTAATCTTATAATCCCGTCAACTCTACATCAGTGCCTCAAATATGTAGACACAAACAATGAAGTCAAGACGGTGGTCGTGGATAAGCAACCATTTAAGGGATTGGAAAACTATTTCACCGATTCCCTTTTATACGGTGCTGAATCAGATACTGAACCATCGGCCCAAGGAACGGACAGCGGAGATGAACCTGATACCGAACCAGGGTTTGATTATGACAGCGGTTTTGTTTTAAATGACATTGTACCCGTTGTAATCAATCTTGACGATGATGAATCATCGGAAAATAGTTGTAATTGGCAACTTGCTGAAGAACTATCAATAAACGATGATTTAGAGTACTCGATGTGTCTTGACGATGTCACTAACGAGCTTTATGATAACCCTGATTTGTATATTCCTCTTCAGTCATTTTGCATGACGAAAAAGCAGGTACATGACCCTTGCAGAACGACGCTTGTCATCCCAGCAGGGATAGGGGGTGGAAAGGAGGTCGTCTACGGCAAAGGAAGAAAGTCTCCGATACCCGACCACTTCATGGAAGAGGAAGACGACGACGATAAACCTGCCCCACATCTGTTCAGGTACGATGCGAAAGCACATAATATGATGGAAAAGCAGGGATATGACTTCAAGATCGGAGAAGGTCTTTTCTTTGGTCGAGGCCCGCGAGTTCCACCTCGAATGGCCTATGTACCAAAAGGGAAGCCCGACGATTATTATCGCCACAAACGAGGCTTAGGCTATGTCTCCTCAGATGACGAATGTTATTGGCAAGTCATTGATGAAATTGCCAACAAAGCTAGAAACGGATACTCTTCCGACTCTTCGTCTTGGGATTCCGATGCTAGTCTTGGTGAAATTTTCAAAAAGCTAATGTTGAACATGGTCACGGTTGATCCAACGACAATAGAAGAAGACGATCAGATGCCAACATGGGAAGATCCGTGGGTTCATCACTTGAACATGCAATACGGTGATAGGTTCGAACAAAGAGAACCTCCTACCGAAGATCAAGTAGTCCAAGTGAATATGGGAACCGAGGAAAATCCGAAGCCGATATTCATTAGCAACAGCCTCCTACCTGAGGAGAAGGAGGAGTTGATTTCTCTTATCCGAGAGTACATCGACGTGTTCACCTGGAATTATGAAGACATGCCAGGTCTCGACCCAAACGTAGCAGTGCATCGTCTCAACATTAAGCCGGATGTCAAACCAGTCAAATAACAACAAAGACGGTTTCGTCCGCAAATGATGGAGGCGATCGAAGCTGAGGTTAAAAAGCTCGTCGACTCGGGATTCATCCGAGAGGAGCAACATCCGGAACGGCTTGCCAATATTGTCCCGGTCCTGAAGAAGAACGGGAAGATCCGGATATGCATCGACTTCAGGGACCTCAATGCTGCTTGCCCAAAAGATGACTTTCCTCTCCCCATCACGTATGTTATCATCGACAACACGTGCGGGTTCGAGAGGATGTCTTTCATGGATGGTTTCTCTGGTTACAACCAGATAAAGATGCATCTAGATGATGAAAAGCACACCGCATTTAGAACGCCTCTCGGCGTCTTCTGCTACACAGTCATGCCCTTCGGCTTGAAGAATGCAGGTGCTACATATCAGCGAGCCATGTCAAAGATTTTCCAGGAGCATCTCCGAAAGACGGTCGAGTGCTACGTGGATGATCTGGTCGTGAAAAGTCGTGATAAGAAAGATCACATTAAAGACTTGAAGACCATGTTCGACTTGATGCGAGCTCATCAATTGAAGATGAATCCCACTAAGTCTTTCCTCGGAATGTCTAGTGGAAAATTCCTGGGATTCGTCATCACCACCAAAGGTATTCACATTGATCCGGATAAAGTAAAGGCGATCAATGAATTACAACCTCCGAGAAACCTCAAAGAGCTCAGAGGACTACAAGGGCAATTGGCTTATATCCGTCGGTTTATCTCGAACCTTTCGGGGAAATGCCAACCGTTCTCCAGGCTCACAAAGAAGGGCGTGTCATTCGTATGGGACGACGCTTGTCAAAAGGCATTCGAGAGTATTAAAGAATATCTCTCGAAACCTCCCGTACTCGTTGCACCGAAATCGGGCAAACCGTTCTTGATTTATGTCAAGGCGACGAGCCACTCATTAAGTGCATTGCTTGCACAAGATGACGATAACGGTCATGAGCAAGCAGTATATTATTTAAGCCGAACCATGGTAGGCATGGAATCTCGATATCCTATGATTGAGAGAGAATGCCTCGCCTTAGTGTACGCCATCCAGAAGATGCGGCATTACTTCGTTGGGCAGACCATCTATGTCATCTCCAAAGTTAACCCAGTCCGAGTGTTCATGACTCAACCAGCTTCCATGAATTGGCGGTTAGCAAAATGGGCCTTACTCTTGTCCCAATACGATCTGAACTTCAAACAGCAGAAGTCAGTAAAAGGGCAGGCCATCTGCGATCTCCTGGCATCTAATCCAACTACGGATACCGCCGAGATATATGACGATCTACCTGATGAAACCCACGAAGTCAACGCAACTTCGCACCAACAAGTGTGGCGTTTGTACTTCGATGGTGCTTCCCGAGCGGCTCTTGTCACAGGTACTCCTGGATGTTCTAAGGTCTCCTCCGGAGTTGGGGTTGTCTTAGTTTCCCCAGGAAACCATGTGATGCCTCGAGCCTACTCATTAACTGAGCCGTGCTCGAATAATGTAGCAGAGTATAACGCACTGATTATAGGGCTCAATTTCGCTAAGGAGCTGGGGGTTGAGTATCTCGAAGCTTTCGGTGATTCTCAACTGATAGTTAAACAAGTCCAAGAGGAATACGAAGTCCGAAGTCAGGATTTAATCCCCTATCACAAGATGGTGGTGGAACTAGCGGAATCGTTTGAAGGATTCTTCATCGAGCACGTTCCACGGTTACAGAACACCTACGCAGATGCGTTAGCAGCTTTAGCTGTATCTCTGGCACAGCCTCCCGGAACAGAGTAGTTTGTTACGGTAAGAACTCACCAACTCTTAGTGCCTCTTTATGATGAAAATGACAGGGAAGAAGAGGCCCAGGAGGTGTACACAACTCATGCTGAGTTCGAACCCCGAGATTGGCGTTTCCCCATCATCGACTACGTCTTGCATGGAATCTTGCCAGAAGATGTGAAGGAGAGAGAGTCAAT
>BQKN01065599.1:0-13423 GCA_022839385.1 Asparagus kiusianus | reverse complement strand
TCAATTTTATTTGCTTTTGAATAATGGTTGTTTGTCATCATCAAGAATGAGAGATTTTTAGTCTTTTTGTTTTGATGATGATTTACAAACACCATTATTGGTACTAATTATTGAGCTATATTGTAGATTACAATTCATTAGCACCATTGATGGAGGAGTAGATGGAATATGGGCTACAACGACGATATCTAAGGAGGTGGAGGCAAAGTGATGAAGTAAAGCTCTCAAAGAGCACAACATACATGAGAAACTTCATCAACATATAAGCAAATATCAAGACTCAAGCCATGTACTTATATGTGAGGGATATTTGCTATTTTATTTTCTCTCTAGTACTTAATGTAGGCAAGTAGTTTGTTGATTACATTTGAAGCTCTTGGGATAACACACTTACACATTTTCAATACTTGTATTTTGACATTTTTGCTAAAGCAATGATTTATCACAAATACGAGGACCTTTTTTCAAAATTTCTTTTCAAACAAGTTTGTTATTATGTTTATAAACTATCTCCAAAGTTTCACATTTTTTAAAATTTATTTACTATTTTTAAAAGACATTTGAAACTCATTTTCAAAAACCTATTCTGGCTGAAAAATCGTTATCAGTCGACTGATGCTTGAGATCAGTTACCGATGAAACCCACCGTAATCTTAAAACGTTATTGTTTCTTATTTGGTCAGTGACCTCATCAGTCGACTGATTATGTAGTCAGTCGACTGATGAGCTGGAAAATTACCTAAAATGATCAGCTCATTAGTTGACTGATGAAACCCGTCAGTCGATTGATAAGCCTTCCAACGGCTAGTTTTGTACAGTTTCAGAAATTTTTGTTTTTAGGGGATTTTGTCTGTTTCTTTGGGGCTTAGCTGTCATCTTCACTTCTTATAAATACCCTCCAACCCCATTAACTTCAGCAACTAAGTAAGCATTGAAAAATCTCTTGAGTTTGTGTTTATTGTTCAAAAGAGCTTCAACTTTCATTTGTTTTCACACTTTCAAATCTCACATCTCAAGCTTCACTTTTAATATCTTCCTCATGCCATAGGGCTGCTGTAAGAGAGAGCTTTTTTTCCATTTGTAACTATTGTGAGCTTGATCTCGTGGAGATCTACTGTGTGGTTGTGTGATCTTAGTGGAGATCATTGTATAGAAAAGTTCCGGCTTCCAAACCGAGTGTGTTAGTGGATTTTTCCTCGAGAGTGGTGAGTGGGGACGTAGGCAGAGGACTGAACCTCGTGAACATACCGTGTGTCATCAATTGGCTAACTATTTCTAATCCCTACTCTCTTTTATTGTTATTGCACTTCATATTTGTTTGTGGTTTGTTAGAAAATCTTTTAATTGCATATTCATTATCTATTAACCCTATTCCTCCCCCCTCTATGGCCTTTCAGAAGAGTGGCCATTGATACCTCTGTATCGTCATCGAAGAAATGGGCCAAGAAAAGATGCTTGACATCGGCCCAGGATCTGATAGAACCTGGCTCCAGCTTACGGAACCACTCAAAGGCCACCCCTCTCAGGGTGCCGATGAATAGTAGGGTGAGGATAGGATTATTTCCCGTGAGGAATCATGTTTGAGACAGGAAGTAGTAAATATACTATGAGGGAGATCCCTTACCATCAAATTGGACCAAGCTCATTGGTTTGAGATTTGCTGGGTAGGGGACCGTATCCCATTCGACTGGATACGGTCCAACCACCCCTAGCTTGTTCAAGTTTCTCTAAAATTTAGGGAATTGAGCTGACTCTGGAATTCGTCGAACCTCTTGTCCCAAAGAGTGCTACCAGCAAGTGTCATTCTCCCCTAGGAAGCATCTAAAAATGACCCGGGACCATTTTCCCTTTCGGCTGAGCGAGGAAGAGTAGACTCCCTATCTCTGTTTCTCGAGGATCTTCACAAGTTCCGCAAAGTCCTCTTCTTCTTCTTCTTGTCGAGAAGTTGTTCCATAATCTCTCTCAGAGAGTTAATGGTTGCCTGCTGCTACTCAATCCTTTTAGCAAGGTCATTACAGGATTCTACCACGAGCGCCTTTGTGTTCCTACCCCAGACTGAACTCGAGGTTTGGGACATCACCATTGTCGAGTAAACCTGGTCATCATTGTCATAGATGGGCGATAAGCGAGCATAATCAAATGGTATTGCCTCCCCTTTTTGGATGCGGGTGTGTTGGTAGACACCTTCATGTTCAATGAGGAGATGTTTAAGTCCCGGGGAAAACTCCGAATCTGATGACTCTAAATACTTAGCTTTTCCTTTCCTCGCCATGTTGACCGTGGCTGCCGGGAGTTCTAGGTCATCCGTAGCTCGTCCTCTTTCACGGCTGCATCTTCAGTGAGGTCTTGAATCCTGAGGCTGATGAGAGAGCATCTCAAACACCGATGGCCTTGACGTCGTGGTACACTGGCAGTCCGCGACTACTGCCTGGATGAGCCTCTCACAGTAGCATTGAAGATTCACCTCGTGAATTGTACGTTTGTGGGTAAGATGCTCTCTGAGGTACCTTGTAGGTTGATGGTGACAATCCCCGGTGTTACAAGAAACAAACATGCAACTATGCGAAGAGGGTTCCGTGTTCAACTTGTGAGAACACTTGGAAAGTGACAAATTCAGGCGAGCCTACCTTGACAGGCGTGGTCTCACATTCGGGCGAGCTTCAGCCATCTGGCGAGCTCCAGGTGCTTGTTCATTCAGGCGGGATCCGCCTATCTGGTCAACTTTTGCTTTGCCTTTTTGGCAAAGGCTTGTTTTTACGCGGGCCTGATAGGGTTCGCCTTTATGACGGATTCTATTTGCGGGGCGAAGCTCACCTGATGTGTGTAGCTTGCCTGCTTGAGGGCGTAGCTCGCCTGAATCATGGGACTCGCCTGACTTGGGCAGCCCGCTTGATTTATGCAGTCTTCCAGTTCTGGGAAAGCGACTTGAAGGATTAAGCCCACCTAATTTGGGTGGCTCGCCTGATTTGCTAAGTTAGCCTAAATGGGGAACTTTGCTCATGAAATGAACCTCGACTGTATTTACAGGCTGGCATGAAACACCAAGTTCGCCAGTTTTAGGAACTTGGCCGATGAGGCAAAGCTCGCCTGAGTAGGGGGCTCGCCTGCTTGACTCAGTTCACCAGAACTAGGAACATTACGTTCTCGCTTGGCCTTTCTTGGCGGACGATCATAGGAGACACGGGCTTGCACTTCAGGCCATCATAGGATACATGGACTTGCACTTCTTGGCAGGCGAGAGCTTGTCGTCGCCATTGCCTGGCTCTTCTGGAGAGGGGAACGTTCATGTCGACAATGAAGACGTGGTTGCCAACACGAACCAGGGTCTCTTCCGTGGGGGACTGCGTGGATTGTTTGGCAACCTAACGAGCAGCCCCCTAGCTGGTCATCTTAGACTTTGGCTCGGTCTTGAATGGCTTGGAGACAGAACCCCTGCTATAGCGGGTTGAGCACTCGGGCATGGCTGCCTCAGCCACTTGGGGCTAGGCCCTACGTACCACTCTGTGACTTTTGTGGGATGCATTGCTATTAGAGGAGGAGGAAGACAAGTACTCTTCGTACTTGGCTTGGTCGAACTCAATCACCAGGGGTTCAACTGTTGTCCCTTCCGTAATGTCGTCGAACTACGCCACCACCAATTCAAATGAAGAAATGGTTACTCCCACAGTGGTCGCCATCTTCTGTAGGTCATAAAAGTTTTGGTTCTTAATGGAGATTCGTATTGATAAGAATCACTTATTACAAATCAAGAATCAAAAAAATTACAACAGAAGTGAAAGAATGCTCTTCTTGATCATTAATGTGGGTTCTTCGGTAGCGATAGGATGTCTCCTTCGAATGCTTGCATCGAGTTTGCTTTGCTTGGACGATCCGATCAAAATTGCGGTTGAACTTCAGTGCATAGTAGAAACCCTTGTGTGATTGAGTTCGATTATACACGAGCTTGATGAGTATCAAGGCCGAATGCTTGGAGAAGGCTAATGTGCAAGAGTTTGCAAAGAGCTGAGAGTCTCAAATCTGAGAGTTCAGATTGAGTCTACTTCGACAATCCAACCAAAAGCTAGGAAAGTTCTTCCAAGCAAGCCAATGAGATAGCCTCTGCTTGAATTCCCAAATGATCCAGCCTTTGGTTGAAGAGTCTTAAAAATGACAAGCTTCTCCACCAAATTATAAGCTGAACCTAGCCCGAGCCCCTTTCACGTTGGCAAAGGGGTCCTATAAATAGGCAAGGGATAGTATGGGCCATCCCTTGATTTATGGGATGTGACCACTACTAGGAGTAAGGAGTATCATACTCCCCCTATAGCTATGGGATATGACCACTATAGGGGTGATGGGGGCCATCCCTCATTACCTAGGATGTGGGATGTGAGTAGGCCCACTCCTACAAGCAATCAACCACTTGCACTGTTCAGGCGAGGCTGACAGGTGGTAGGCGAGCTTGAGAGCTGCTTGAAGTGAACTTCTAAGCGAGCTTGGCGAATACGCATGGTCGGCTGGCAAGCCTCTCGAGCATATGAGCGGGCGTTCGTTGACAAGCTGGGTTCGTGCAGGTGAACAAGTGAGCTTGGCTTATGCTGGCGAACAAGGTGTTCAAGCGAGGTCGAGCTCGTGCTGGTGAGATCGATAATCAGGCGAGCTTGACCTGTGTTGGCGAGGCAAGAAATCAGCCGAGCTTGACTCGTGCTAGCGAGTCAAGCAAAACAGGTGAGCTTGACTTATGTTGGAGAGTTAAGAAATTAGGTGAGCTTGACTCGTGCTGGTGAGTCAAGCAAACAGGCAAGCTTGACTCGTGCTAACGAGTCAAGAAATCAGGCGAGCTTGACTCGTGCTGGTGAGCAAACAAGCTAGGCTGAACTCGTGCTGGCGAGATCGATAATCGGGCGAGCTTGACCCATGCTGACGAGTAAAGAAATCAGGCGAGATTGAGCCTGTGTAGGCGAGCTCAATAATTGGGTGAGCTTCGCTTGTGCCGATGGGCTCGATGAGGTGAGCTGTGGTAGACAAGTTTATTCTTGCCTGTTTGAGTACGCAAGCGAGCCTAGTCAGGTAAGATTTGAGTTTTGGTGTAGAGGTAATTTTTATTGCCTACAAAGTCATTCCACTTAGAGAAGTTAGGACTTCTAACATGGTTAAGTTCTTGAAACACCACACTGTCTATTGACTCAGCATCCCTTAGAGGATTGTCCATTGTAATCATCTATAGTTTATCAGCCGATGGTTCTTCAGATTTTGCGATAAGTTGAGAATTTAAAATGTGGCTTCTACATCATACAACCTAGCCACTAATGGTCTAGCCGAAACTTTTAATAAGACCATTGCTAAACTTCTCGAGAAGTTTGTCTCCTTCAACATACGTGGTTGGGATGAAAAACTCAAAGATAGTTGTTTATGGGCTTATCGTACAACAGTCTGCACTCCCACTAGCTCCACTCCTTTTTTCTTGGTTTACGAATGTGAAGCCGTGATCCCTCTGAAAATTCAGATGTCATCATTGAGAATCACTCTCATTGAGAAAATGATGACTGAAAAACACCATCAAAAGGGTCTCCAAGAACTAGATGCGCTAGATGAATTGAGAATCCAAGCTCAGCAATGAATCAAGATCTATAAATTATAGATCTCACGAGCCTTCAACAGGAGAGTCAGAAAAAGATCCTTCAAAAAGGTGACCTACTTTTAGCTATTCGTCAACCCATGGTCACACAAGACTAAGAGTAAATTTCAACCCAAATAGGAAGGATCATTGATAATTAAAATTTATTATAATTTTATACCCTCATTATCTATTTTATTTGAATAAATATACCACTAATAATTGTTTTTATCTTTAATTGCAGGTTAATCAAAAATAAAAACCAACAACCATATCTCTCAACAAATCCCGTGTATTAAATGAAGAATATATGTAAGAGCTAAAAAGCCCAAGCCTAAAGCCAAATGAAAGAAGAAAACTTCGGCTAACATTGAAGAGCACCGCGCATCGATGCCAGCATCGATGGCGACATCGATGCCAGCATCAATGCCAACGACAGTCTGTTACGAATCAAGGGCTGAAATTCAAGGGTTTTTGGATAAGAATTCGATCCAAGTGCTCACATTCATTGATGTTTACTATAATAGGGTTAGAGAGTGAGGGGTGAAATGTGTGAAAAATTTTGTAACTCTATTTGGAGAGGAGGGTTACTCTTAATTGAGAAGACCTTCCAAAATTGTAACTTTTTGTTGCAATCAATAAAAAAAAAATTTCACCACTTTAAATTTTCTTCTTTTTGTTTAATGATGATGATGATGGAGATGAAGATCAATTTCAAGGTTTGCTTTTAATTTTTTTTTCTTTTATTTTTTATTTCTTTTTAGTAATTTCTTTCTTATTGTTTATTAGTTTAGATTTACATTCATGTCTTGTAGATAGATTTATTTTCTTGTCTTTATTTTATTTTGCATTTTAATTTGTAGAGTTGATTTATTTTCTTACATAATATTAATTTTCATTTCTTTTGTAATTTAGTTAGATTTATTCCTTGTTCATAGTGTAGATTTCCTTATTTTCATTTTTCTTCTTTGTAATTAGTTCTTTTTTTTCATTTCTGTAGGCATCAAAAATGGCCGATAGGTCTCCATCTGTAGGCATTAAAAATGGCCGATAGGTCTCCACGAACAGCTCAGTGTTAAAGAACGACGATAAACGTCACTACCCGGTTCACAGGAGTTCGATTGACGTCGGTGAGCGCCTAAAGTGAATCGACGAGCTACGTGAGCCGACAGAATTTCAGAATAACGGGGATACGGACTGATCGGGAACCCTGCAGTATTTACAAAAGGAATAACTCCCTTCGTGTCTCGCTCACCCTACAGATAATCCAACCATCGGGGCCGATAGAACTCTTCATCAGAATTCCAACGCATTCTAAATCACTCAAATCCGAGTTAGGACGAAGAATCAACGGCAAACACACAGCGGAGAGTCTCGGACTGAACTGGGGCACCCGGCGGTGTCTCGGCAAGCTCGAAACACCCTAGGGGTGTCTCAAAGTTGTTACACGCCATGACCCCCTAGGGTCCCCTCTTGCCTATAAATAGCAACCCTTGGGCCTCATTTTAAAGATCTGGAATTTTGGAGAGGATTGGCGAAGCCCTGCTGCAGCGAAGAGTGATCGAGCCCTCTACAGCAAAGGAGACTTCTTCTTCATTCTCCCCTTCTCTTTTCCTTAGTATTGCCCCTTGTCGGTGATACTAAGAAGAGAAAATATCTCGCTTTATCCGAGATAGGAGCTTTGAGTTTCTAGATCTCCCGCGGATCGATAAAACTCTGCCCGATTTTCCAGAACGGATCTGATCGACCGGTGGTCCACGGATATCAACATCCCCGTCACAGGCAAAAGACCCATGCAAGCAAGGGACGATAAACGGAACTTGTGTTTATTTTCAAGAAAGTTGTAATTTTTATTTCTTTGTTATTTGAGTTCATTTGTAACGATCAAAGTTTATTAATGAAATCAATGATGAAGGTAACTTTTCCTGAAAACAAGCTGGCGACCACAGTAGGAGCCGCCGATCTCGCTGTCGAGATCGTCGTGACGCAACCGGCCTTCAAGATCCTGGTGAATGAAGAGATCGAATACAAGTTCGATCAACAGAAGTTCGAAGAGTACCTCTCTTCCTCCTCCTCTAGATCCGCCTCTCCAAACAGGCGCGGGAAGACTCCATCTTCCAGAAATGCTCGCGGGATCTCCAGCTCGAAGATCCAAGATCCCGTCGCCGCTGTTACACCCGCACCACGCGACGTCCCCGCGTCGTCCAACGTGGTCGAGGCTGCAGATCCAGATCTCCTTTCCGCCAAAAAGGTAACTCCAGCTCTGTCAAAGAGGGCCCGCCAAAGACGGCATTAACGCCTCGTCCTACAACTTGCCAAGGCTGCAGAATCAATGGACGGGATCCGCTACAATGAGGATCTAAAGTCCAGGCACCGCCGAGAACAACAACGGCAAACAACCAACCCCTCCTCCAAAGCAGAAACGAACGAATGGGTTCGTGTCAAGAGGACTCGCTCCACTCTCGAGGAGCGAATCAAGAAGCATCGAGCATTGCTCGCACATGCCCGACTCCTTCTACAGAAAGCGGAGGAGATGCAGAAAGAAGAGGCGGTCAAAAAGCCGTCTACAAACAAATGGGTGTGGGTGCCAAAGTCAAAACCAGCACCTCAAACAAAAATGGGTGGAGTTATCGCCCGAACTTATTCAAAACCAGATGTTGTTTCTCCTGTTCCGGCGCCTTCAACGGAGCCAGGTAAGAACAGGGGCCCTTCGAAACCCAGGGTTCCTTTGAAAGGTCGCCTAGGTCCTTTACTGGAGAGCCGAGCTAAAGTACCTATCAAGGAACGATTGGGACCATTGAAAGGTCCCCAAGTGACAAATCAGACTGGGGGTCGAATCAATCACCCCAAGAAAGATGATAGAGGGAAAGCCCCTGTTACCGACCGCATTGGGTTGCGGGTCGAAGTACAAGAACCCGTTAAGTTTTTACGCTCACAAAAGCGTAAACTTGAACGGGCGACTTTTGAAAACGCTAATAAAGTATCACATCCCCAGAGGGAAGCACACTCATCTGAGGATGACGGTGTTATACCTGGGAACACATGCCAACACTCTATGAGTTTCTCCAGTTATCAAACTGACGAGTTGTACTATAGAGCTGGGGGTATGGAAAAATCTCGGAAGAGATATGTTCAGGATATGGAGCCACGCTGCCCGTGCGCCAATATAATCAAGGCGGTACTATCAGAATGATGCTGTGCCAAAACCCCAAGGAGAGTCTCGGTCTTCGAAAGAATTTCCAAGACGAGGCGTTTCCATAAGAAGAAGTTCGTCCGCCAAGAAGACGAATACCTAAGAGTGTCGGCTAATATGGCTGGCAGAGGGAAATCAACACGATATTTCAATCTAGATCAGTTTGCCGAAGTATCCCGGTGTATGACGCGGTTGCGGCCAGGAACCAACAGCCAGAAGAATTACCGAAGGATACAAAAGGGACTTTCTTTAGAAGAGGAGGTTTCAGATGCTAATTCAGATTCTTGCTCGGCTATAGCATCCGATGACACGGCTTCTAGTGCGGGACAACCTTATGAATCGCTTATGATCAGCGCCGAACAAGTGACCAAGATACTTGAAGAGGCCCTGGCTAAGCAGAAGGAAACTTTCAAGTTCGAGATGGAGATGGCCATGCAACGAATGAGAGAGATGCATGATCAGCAAATTGCGGCGCTGACAGTTCACCAAGGAGAGCCCGGTCGACGCAATAATCAGAATCAAGATGAGAATGAACGGGAAGGTGATAATGGCAATATCCCTCCTGTAAACAACGACAATGGGGGCGGTCCCGCGGATGATAATGCGAAGGAGGACCACGTTACCTCTCCCCGAAGCCACTCGAAGACCGAGGCAAATGAAGACAAGAAGATGAAGGACTTGGAGAGCAAAATCAACGCATTGATGAGTGCTCAAGAAGTAAAGAGGTCCGGCATACCATGTCCATACCCAAGGGAGTGGGAATCAATTCCGTATCCGGCAAAGTTTAATTTGATTAATTTTACGCCGTTTGATGGGAAGGGTTCCCCTACCCAACACTTAATATATTTTAAGTCTCATTTAGGAATCATTTCTGGAAATGAGCCTCTTATGGTGCGGTCATTCGTCGGCACTCTTCGCGGAGCGGCCTTCGATTGGTATCTCCGTCTCAAGCCCGGGAGTATCAGCAGTTAGGACGACATGGAGGATATGTTCTTAACAAATTTCTTCGATGACGACACTGAGATTTCGATCGGCACGCTATTCGATGAAAAGCAGAAGAATGGTGAGACGGTCGAAAATTTCGTGAAGAGATTCCGAAATAAAGCGATGAATTGCAGGGATCCAGTCAGCGAGGATTTTATCCTCGAGACTTGCCATAACAATCTGTCATTGGACATCCTCGAAGCCATGGGAATGGCGCCGCCAAAAACCTGGAAGGACCTGAAGGTGCGGGGAGAACGAGCCGAGCGATTCCTCAAAAGGAAGAAGGCTGAAAGAGGGCAAATAACAAATAACGCTCCACAACAAAACTTTGTCCCTAAGGGTAAGGGAAAAGCACATGCGAATTCTGTGGACGCAAACTAAATATTCGAGGTGCAAGCACAGCCGCAACAGCAGCAACAAAAGGCGCCTCAACAATCAAGGTAGCAACAACAGCCCCAGAAGCAAAAAGCCGCGGAGCCGAAGTTCCCGAAAGTCTATTCATTCAAGGAAGATGAAGTTCCCGATATTTTTAAGTACCTCATCGAGAATAACAAGATCAAGTTGCCTCCGATTCAGGATCAAGAAGATGCTAAAAGAGTCAACGATCCTAAGTACTGCGTATTTCACAGAGCGGTGCACTATCCTACCAAGGTATGCTACGCTCTTAAAGATAAGATTCAAGCCCTAATCGATGTTGGGGTCATCACTATGAAGAAACCCAAGGAGAAGAAAGTGGGTGCAAATGCAGTATCCATTAGCTTCGGGTCTGTTCCCTCGAGCTGGTTCTAACATGAGCCAGTAATTAATGCAGCAGTGAAGACGGTGAATGATGATCCTCACAAACAGTGCCAGAAAGGACTTGTGCCGCACACAGCCCCGAACGGCGAGATTCTGTGGGTTCATCCAGACTTGATTGCAGATGAACAATGGGCTAGGACCTCTTCTAAGAAAAGGTCAAAAGGAAAAGGTAAATCTTGTTATGGAGCTTCGGCTATTCCAGGAGAAGAAGACGACAGAATTCCAGCCTTCCCACTTTCTAAAGATGAACAAGAGGCCTTTGCAACCCGAAGTGGGAACGAGTATCACTACAAGTACCCGGATGCTTCCGAGCAATTGGGCACCAAAACCCCTCCTTCCAAGACGTTGGCAGAACTGGGAAAGGGAAAGAGCCTTTGCGTCAAGAAGGAGAAAGGGAAAGAGCCTTTGCGTCAAGAAGCCCAAAACCCGAGGCAGTCTCGATTCAATCATCCGATTGGGAGAGACAAACCGGGAAACGCAAGTGTAGGCATCGAAAATTGCCGATAGGTCCCCACTCACAGCTCGGTGTTAACGATCGACGATTGGACGACACTACCCAGTTCACAAGAGCTCAAATGACGCCGGTGAGCGACTGAAGCAAACCGACGGATTACGTGAGCCGACAGAATGACAGAATCACGAAGATACGGGTTGACCGAAAACCCCGCGATCACCGCAATTGGACCAACACCCGCTGTGCCCTGATCACCCCACGGATAATCCAACCATTGGGGCCTACAGAACTCGCCGTCACGATTCCAACGCATCCGAAATCACTCAAATCCGAGTTCGGACGAAAAGTCAACAGCGAGTCAACGGCGGGACAACGGCAGGACAACGACAGGACCTCGGACTGCGTTGGGACACCCAAATGGGCCTCGGCAGGCCCGGGACACCCGAGAGGCGTCTTGGCAAAGCCAAGACACCCCTTGGGGTGTCTCACATCAGCCCCCCCCCTCTCCTTTTGGCTATAAATAGCCCCCTTGGCCTCCTTTGTGAGGGGCTCCTGATTTTGCACTCAATTCAAGGCTGAATTATCTTAGCCAAGGATTGTTCTGCAAGAGAGCGGCGAAGCCCTGCCGGAGTGAGGAGTCAGAGTCTGCAAGATAGCGGCGAAGCCCTGCCGGAGCAAGGAGTAAGGCGTTCTTCATCAGCACCCTTCATTCACCCCCTTCTGTTCCTTGGTGTTGCCCTTCGCAGGCGACACTGAGAAGAGCTATTATCTCGCGTTAGCCGAGATATACGCTTTAAACTTCTAGATCTCACGCGGATCGACGAAGTTCTGTTTCTATATCCCTTCGCGGATAGACGAAACTCTGCCGGATTTTCCCAGAAAGGATCTTGAAGAGTCGGCGGTCCACGGATATCGACGTCCCCGTCACAGGCCAACAACCCATGCAAGCGAGACCGTACCAAACCGGGATCTCGTGTTTATTTTCGTTAAAGTTGTAACCCTTTTGTTTTCATTTTATCCTGTTGTAACGCTCAAAGTTGTAACAGATCTCAAAAAAGAGAACATCAATGAAAACAGCAACTTTTACCGGAAACAAGCTGGCGACCACAGTGGGAGCCACCGATCACGCTGCCGAGATCGGAGTGACGCAACCGGCCTTCAAGATCCGGGTGAATGAAGAGGTCGAGTACGAGTTCGACCAGCAGAAGTATGAAGAGTACCTCTCCTCCTCCTCCTCCAGATCTGCCTCTCCGCACCGGCGCAGGAAGAACCCATCTCCAAAAAGGGCTTGCGGGATCTCCAACTCCTCAATTCAAGACCCCGCCGTCGCTGCTGCTACACTTGCACCACACAACGGCCTTGCGTCGATCAGTGTGGTCAAGAACGCAGATCCAACAGCACCAAAGGCAATGGGTGATGCTGCTCCAACTCCATCAAAAAGAGCGACCCAAAGACGCCGCCAACGCCTCGCTCAACAGCTCGCCAGGGCTAAGGAGTCGAAAGATGGAGTGCGCTATGCGGAGGATCTGAAGTCGAGGCAGCGACAAGAGCAACGGCAAGCAATCAACCTCCCCTCCAAAACAGAAGCAAGTGAGTGGATCCGCGTCAAGAGGAACCGCTCCACGCTCGAGGAGCGAATCAAGAAGCGCCGCGCTCTACTCGCACATGCCCGGCTCCTTCTGAAGAAGGCAGAGGAGATGCAGCGAGAAACGATGGTCAAAACACCGTCTACAAGTAAATTGGTGTGGGTTCCTAAATCGACACCAACACTTCCAGCAAAGAAGGGCAAGATTATCGCCCAGAGTTCAACCAAATCAGAGCCTACTCCTCCTGTACCGGCACCCTCAACAGGGCCAGGTAAAAAAGGGGATCATTCAAGATCCCAGGTTCCTTTGACGAGTCGCCTCGGTCCCTTACCGGAGAACCGAGGAAGAATACCCGTCAAAGAACGGCTGGGACCATTGAAAGGTCCCCAAGTTAAAAACCAGACCGGGGGTCGAATCAATCCCCCCAAGAAAGATGAAAAAGGGAAAGCCCCTATCACCGACCGCACTGAGTTGCGAGTCGAACTAAAAGAGCCTGTTCGATTTCTACGCTCCCAAAAGCGTAAAATTGAATGGGCCACTCTTGAAAAAGCTAACCAAGTTTTGCATTCCCAAAGGGAAACACACTCGTCTGAGGATGAGCGTGTTATACCAAGGGACACCTACCAACACTCTGTAGGTTGCTCCAGCTATCAAGCTGATGAGCTGTACTACAGGGCCGGGGGTGTGGGAAAATCTCGAAAGAGATACATGCAGGATATGGAGTCCCGCTGCCCGTGTGACAACATTATCAAGGCAGTGCTGTCCGAGTGTTGCTGTGCTCAGACCCCAACAAGAATCTCGGTGTTCGAGAG
>BQKN01065598.1:0-10660 GCA_022839385.1 Asparagus kiusianus | reverse complement strand
CCCCTATGCTCCGGCACCTTCAGCAGAGCAGTCTTCAGCCACAGGCAGGGTTTATGCGGTAGTTCCTCGTGATCATGGAGCCAGCGGAGCTGTAGTGGAGGGTACGTTCTTCGTGAACTCTCTTCCCGCCCGTATTCTTTTCGATTCGGGAGCTTCGCATTCATTCATCTCGCATGCATTTATGGCTAGACTCCAGCTCGTAGCTCAGCCCCTAGACACCCCTCTATCTGTTTCCACCCCTTTAGGTGAGATATCGCTTCTGGAGAGCGTATGTAGGAGGTGTACCGTCAGTCTAGACGAGTCGGAGTTTATAGTGGACTTGATAGTGTTGCATATGTCCGAGTTCGATGTCATCCTTGGTATGGATTGGTTGTCTTCCTACCATATTAGTATTGACTGCTTTGCGAAGACAGTCAAATTGCGAGCATCCGACGGGTCCGAGATGATTGTAGCCGCCTCTCAGGGCAACCGACTTGCGGAGTCATTTCTGGCGTACATCGAGGAGGTGATGTGACGGGATCAGGGAGCTGAGTTGTTGGAGACTAGAGTTGTCTCAGAGTATCAGGATGTCTTTCAGGACATACCTGGGTTACCTCCTGTGAGAGAGGTTGAGTTCTGCATCGAGTTGCAGCCCGGCACAGCCCCGATATCCCGCGCACCCTATCGCATGGCACCAGCTGAGATGAGGGAGCTACAGACCCAGTTGGACGAGTTGCTAGCTCAGGGTTTCATTCGCCGGAGCCATTCTCCGTGGGGCGCACCGGTCCTCTTCGTGAAGAAGAAGGACGGTAGTATGAGATTATGCATTGATTATAGGGAGTTGAACAAGGTCACTATCCGGAATAGGTACCCACTACCTAGGATTGATGACTTGTTTGATCAGCTGCAGGGAGCGCAGTATTTCTCGAAGATTGATCTTCGTTCTGGCTATCATCAGTTGCGGGTTCGGGAGATGGATATTCCCAAGACCGCTTTCCTTACTCGATATGGGTCCTTCGAGTTCTTGGTCATGCCATTTGGGTTGACCAATGCACCCGCGGTATTCATGGATTTGATGAACCGGGTCTTCCGTCCCTTCTTAGACCAGTTCGTGATCGTGTTCATTGACGATATCCTCATTTACTCGAGATCGGAGGCAGATCATGAGGAGCACCTACGGATAGCGTTGAAGACTCTTCAGGAGCATCAGCTGTATGCTAAGTTCAGCAAGTGCGAGTTTTGGCTTTCCGAAGTCAGATTTCTTGGGCATGTCATCAGTAGAGAGGGCATAGCAGTGGACCCAGCTAAGGTCACAGCAGTTCTTGATTGGGAGCCACCGAAGACGGTGTCAGAGATCCGCAGCTTTTTGGGTCTAGTTGGATATTACAGGAAGTTCATTCAGGACTTCTCGAAGATTGCGACACCGATTACACACCTTACGAAGAAGGGTGTGCAGTTCATATGGAGCAAGGAGTGCCAGGAGGCCTTTGATATCTTGAAGGCTAAGCTGACTTCAGCGCCAGTTCTGACCATTCCGAGCAGCGACAGGACATTCGTTGTGTATACGGATGCATCGTTGGCAGGCTTAGGAGGAGTATTGATGCAGACTCAGAGGGTAGTAGCCTATATCTCACGACAGTTGAGGGTGCATGAGCAGAACTACCCGACTCATGACTTGGAGTTAGCAGCAGTGGTATTTGCACTGAAGTCATGGAGACACTATTTGTATGGAGTACAGTTTGAGCTGTTCACAGACCATCAGAGTCTGAAGTATCTCTTTTCTCAGAAGGAACTCAATCAGAGGCAGAGGAGGTGGATTGAGTTTATCAAGGACTACGAGTTCGCGATTCAGTATCATCCAGGGAAGGCGAACATCGTAGCCGATGCTTTGAGTAGGAAGCGTCGACATCGGGTTTCGGCTTTGAGGTGTTCATTGTACAGAGACCTTGCCACCCTTAGCCAGTTTGACTTTAGACCCGAGATTGGAGGAACCAGTGCATTCTTGGGAGCTATGTCAGTGCAGCCATCTTGGAGTGACAGGGTTGTCAGAGCACAGTTAGAGGACTCTTGGATTCAAACCCGTAAGGGGGAGATTTCCAAAGAGCCTAAGACTGATTGGACCATTGGAGAGGATGGAGGTCTACGGATGAAGGGTAGATTGGTTATGCCAGCTAGTGCGGAGCTGAAGAGGGAGTTATTTGATGAGGCGCACCGTACTCGGTACACAGTACATCCAGGGACTACCAAGATGTACAAGGACCTGAAGAGGCGATTCTGGTGGAGCGGTATGCGGAGAGAGATTGCAGATTATGTAGCTCGATGTTTTACCTATCAGCAGGTGAAGGCAGAGCACCAGAGACCAGCAGGGACCCTTCAGCCTTTGCCTATTCCGGAGTGGAAGTGGGTAGATATTTCCATGGATTTTATTGTGGGGTTGCCGAAGTCGAAGAAGGGGAATGATTCTGTGTGGGTCATAGTAGACCGGTTGACGAAGTCAGCCCATTTCATCCCAGTGAGGACCACTTATACGGCTAAAACTTATGCGAGGATCTTTATTCGAGAGATAGTCCGACTTCATGGAGTACCGGACATGATCGTGTCAGATCGAGGATCGGTGTTCACTTCCCATTTCTGGAGGAGTTTTCAGGACTCATTTGGCAGCACACTATCCTATAGCAGTGTATTTCACCCCCAGACTGATGGCCAGACGGAGAGGGTGAATCAGGTGTTGGAGGACATGTTGCGGGCATGTGTCATTGACTTCCAAGGCAGTTGGGAGGATCATATTCCACTGGTCGAGTTCGCTTATAACAATAGTTATCAAGCGACGATCGGTATGGCCCCGTATGAGGCATTGTATGGGAGACCTTGTAGATCACCGATATGTTGGGCCGAGCCAGAGGATAGCTTGATGCTTGGGCCAGAGCTAGTGAGGCAGACTACTGAGAAGGTAGCCTTGATCAGGGAGCGGATTTTAGCAGCTCAGAGCCGGCAGAAGAGTTATGCAGATAAGAGACGAAGACCACTGGAGTTCCAGATTGGAGATTTGGTTATGCTTAAGGTATCGCCTATGAAAGGCGTGCAGCGATTCGGGAGGCGAGGAAAGCTTGCACCGAGATATATTGGACCTTTCCAGATTCTAGAGCGCATTGGAGCCGTGTCTTACAGACTAGATCTCCCCGCATCTATGTCTAGTATACACAACGTGTTCCATATTTCTATGCTCAAGAAACACTTGCATGATGAGGAGCAGCAGCGAGTATTGGATACACCGGAGATGGAGCTTCGGGATGATTTGACTACTATTGAGATTCCGGTTCGCATTCTTGCCAGAGAGGACAAGAGGCTTAGGAACAAGGTAATTCCCTTGGTAAAAGTTCAGTGGAACCGAGGAGGCATCGAGGAGATTTCTTGGGAGCGCGAGGAGGACATGCGTCGTGACTACCCACACCTGGTTGAGCAGGTAAATGAATTCTTGTTTTGATTTCATGTCTTTGGTTATGTGCATATCTTTGGTTATGTTTACATTTAACACTATAATGAGAATACTATCGCTTAATTTTAAATCTCTTGGGACACATGGTATATGTATGGGGGGTTCCTTGTTTGGATTTTTCACCCGATGTACTAGTTCCACTAGACTAGAAATTGAGCGAGAATATTATCATTGTAGATCGTTAAGTGTGAACATCTCTATAAGGT
Source organism: Asparagus kiusianus (assembly GCA_022839385.1). Lineage (NCBI taxonomy): Eukaryota > Viridiplantae > Streptophyta > Magnoliopsida > Asparagales > Asparagaceae > Asparagus > Asparagus kiusianus. The sequence continues at coordinate 6,979 of BQKN01065598.1, read as the reverse complement.
TATATTAGAGGTCGTTTTGCAAGTTCATACGATTTCCGAATTTCGAGGACGAAATTCTTTTAAGGGGGGAAGAATGTAAAACCCCGAAAATTTCTTTAGTATATATATATGTATACACATGTGTTAATTATCTATAGTAAATATTTTCCCTTGTGGCGAATAACCATATAAATATAAGATATATATGTTTATCAGTGTTTGGGAACCCAACGGGTATATTCAAGTGAGAGAAATCGAGTGAGTTGGCGATCAGCTAGTCAAATGCCCTTAGCAGGCATTTTAGTGCTGATCGGTCGACCGACGCGGTCGACCGGCGCGGTCGACCGATCAGCGATCAGAGGGTTGTTTCAGGTTTTGGGTCGGGTTTTTGTTTTCTTTGGGTTAATGGGTTTCGGGTCGCTTGGGGAGTTGGTATTTATACCAACTCAACCCAAGTGAGATTCTGTGAACCCCAGACCCAAAACCCTAGCCTCCCTCTTCTTCCAAAAGCCCCAGCTTGGACTTGGGAGATCTGGAGCAGCTCTTGAGGAGTTCCAGTGGGATTTAGGGATTTTCAGCAAAGGGGATCCACCTCTGGCAGATCTAGGGCACCATCAACAATCAAGGCGAGTAATTTCTCGCCCAACCCCCACCCCCATTTTGTTTAAATGTCAAGAACTGAGATTTGTCAGATTTCATTGAGCCAAATTTGTATTTTTGGATAACTAATAGATTATTATGGCGTGGGATATGGATTTGGGTTTTCTACCTGCTTTAAAAACTCACCTACGGTTCTGTTTACGGATCTAAAACTGAACTATCTAAGAAAAGAGTAAAAACCCCTTTTATTTATGAGTAACTGCAAATTTTGTTGTGTTTATACATTTATGGGATGTTGGTGGAAGAGCATTACGGATTTACAACGTTGTTTAAAAGATATAAGTCTTGTTTTTTTTTCATAAGATTTCATATTTACAGGTTTCAGCAGCTGACAGAACCCAGGCAGGGTTCTGTCCGCTCGGCGGTCGACCGACGCGGTCGACCGCTGAGCTCGAGTCAGGGCTCCGGTCGACCGCGGCTGGATTTCGGTCGACCGCGATAGATTAACGGTCGACCGCGATTCAAAATCGGTCGACCGAGTAAGATATCGGTCGACCGACGGTTCTGGCGGGCGACCGTTCTGATTTTGTATCAGAGTTCGGTCGACCGGATCGGTCGACCGACGACTCCCTGTTCCAGATTTCCAGATTTGGTGTATTTGAGTATTTTTACTCGTATTCGGGGGTTTGTTTGGTTTATCTGACTATGATAATTATCCCCATTACCTGTCCATGCATAATAAATGACCCGGGGTGTAGATTTGGGACATATATACTATTTTGGTTGTGAGATTTATGAGCAGGTTTCACTATATGAGATATAGCGCTCTCTTATCGTTTTCACAGTCCTCGTGTTGGACTATAATACATAGAAGTCCTCGTGTTGGACTATAATCCATAGAAGTCCTCGTGTTGGACTATAATCCCTTTCAGTCCTCGTGTTGGACTATAATACATAGAAGTCCTCGTGTTGGACTATAATCCATAGAAGTCCTCGTGTTGGACTATAATCCCTTTCAGTCCTCGTGTTGGGCAATTTGACACTTAATCCATGAGTTTGGATAACTACGATAGTTAGTTCTTGTTTCGGACATGATTCATAACCTTGTGTACGATTATTATACTGCATTTCACAACATGATGAATATGTAGATTTTGGTATAACACTTATGTAGATTTTGACATGATATACATGTAAGTAGTAACATGATATTCATGTTGGTTCTGTCATAGCAAAGTTATCATACTCTGGTGTTTGTTGTTTTTCCTTCTTTTTGCTACAGTATTTGAACCTCGGGTTTAGTACTTAGGAGTTTATATATTTGAGATATAAGGTATATACATGAGGGTTTCCTTGTTTGGATTATTTCGCTCGACGTACCTATTCTCGTGTTATAAACCTCTAAAGACTAAAACCCTCCTTAGTGAGATTAATAAATTTTTTGATCTATTATATATTATCTGTATTTTTCTTAAACAACGAGCCCTTTTCCCTTGGGGTTGGTTGTGATGTTACTCGCTAGCGCTTTGACGCTCGTTGTCCCTCCCCCTTTCAGGTCACGAGCCAGGAGCACAGAGTGTCGCAGGTTGATAGCGGATCACTTTAGTGCTCAGCTTTCACATTTTCATTATGTATTTTGTATCTTGAGCTCCACTGTAGTAGGTGATTAGACATTGAGGACTATTTCATAGAAGTTGTAAAGGCTGTGTGCCTTATTTCATTTTTGGTCAGATGTTTGTACTTGAGACTTGTTCAGTACCCCTGCTTATCTATTCTGACATTGTTTATGTATTCCCATTTGTTGGATGATGAGATATCTATTTGATCATTTAGATTTCATCAGTCATTCGAGAATTATCTTTTACCTGTTCTTGTACCTACACCTGTTATTGATTCTACTAGATAGATGTTGATTGTGATGGTGAAACATGTTATTGCACGGTGTGGTGCATGGCAGGTTTGACATTCTTGGTTTCACCTTGGACTGCAGCCTTGTGTGAACCCAGGGGCGTCACAGTTGGTATCAGAGCTCTAGTTCCAGTATCCTTAGGATCATCCTGTGTCGAGTCGTGGAGCTAGGATAGAGTTTCTTAGGATTCATGTGTAGAGTCCGAAAGGATTTCCTAGTATGAGTGAGGACGATATATGCGTATATCTCAAAATTTGAGGATATTTTTTTTTATGACAACTATTTTATATAGATTCAAAGTATTTGTGTGAATACTATATGTTGTGAAAAAAAATTTCAATTTGATACGCTATTTATAAAGGCCTATTTGACTCATGGAAATTTTATTCTTCTTACCATCAGGAGAGAGATGGCAGGACGAGGTAGGCCCCGTACCAGGAGGGCTAGCCAGGCAGAGTCACGGCAGACTCCACCTGAACAGCAGTCAGCTCAGCACGAGCAGGAGCAGGCACCACCAGAGCCGCAGCAGGCTCCTCAGTACCTGGTGGACCTCATGGCACCTCTTCTTGCCCGGATGACAGCTATCGAGGCGATGGTGACGACTCATATAGCACCACCGACACCGCCACCACCACCACCAGTAGCCCAGCAGCAGGGGATACCGGCCGTTCCTGTTAGAGAGAGACCCCCAGAGGCCACGCCTGCAGCTATTCCTCTAGCAGTACCAGACAGAGCCACAGAGCAGGAGGCTTGGCTCCGTATGGTGGAGAGGTACCAGAAGATGAGGGCACCAGAGTTTCAGGGGTCACCAGACCCTCTTGCTGCCCACAAGTGGAAGGAGGATGTGAGCAACATTCTCGAGATACTCGGTGTAGACTCTGTTCAGAAGCAGAGGCTGGCATCCTACAGCCTGAAGGGAGATGCCGGGCGATGGTATCGACTCCAGTTCACTCCAGAGCAGAGGATGACCCTCACATGGGAAGATTTTACCTACTTCTTCGATGGCCAGTATATTTCTTCCGCAGCACGGACTGGGAAGGAGCTCGAGTTATCTCGGTTGACCCAGGGAGATATGACCGTGGCAGATTTTGAGAGCAGGTTTATGGAGCTATTGCACTTCACGGGCATGTGGCAGACAGGAGAGCGTCAGGCTCAGATGTTTTTGGCTGGGCTTCGCCTTAATCTCCGACGATATCTTGTGTCGAGGAGATTTTATTCAGTCAGGGAGGTAGCTGAGGCCGCCACTTCTCAGGAGATTGAGACCTCCATGTTCCAGAAGGACAAGGAGGGGAAGGCCAAGACAGGACAGGGCAGTGACAAGGGCAAGAACAAGAGAGGTTTTTCTGGTCATCAGCAGCAGCATCAGGGCCCTCATAAAAAGGGACCCCAGCAGGATCAGAGAGCGCATCAGCAGCGTAAGTTCCAGGGTTCTTGCTTTAACTATCACAAGGTCGGGCACAAGGCATCTGAATGCCGCAGCGCACCAGCAGGAGGCCAGCAGGGCAAGGGTCCGAACCAGCAGCAGCAGCAGCGCCAGCAGGGCAGAGGTCAGGGCCAGCAGAACAGGCTCGATGCACCGCCAGCAGCTCAGAGGACTGAGGGACAGTTACGGGCAGTTCAGGATGTTTCTCAGGGACAGATTATCCCCTATGCTCCGGCACCTTCAGCAGAGCAGTCTTCAGCCACAGGCAGGGTTTATGCGGTAGTTCCTCGTGATCATGGAGCCAGCGGAGCTGTAGTGGAGGGTACGTTCTTCGTGAACTCTCTTCCCGCCCGTATTCTTTTCGATTCGGGAGCTTCGCATTCATTCATCTCGCATGCATTTATGGCTAGACTCCAGCTCGTAGCTCAGCCCCTAGACACCCCTCTATCTGTTTCCACCCCTTTAGGTGAGATATCGCTTCTGGAGAGCGTATGTAGGAGGTGTACCGTCAGTCTAGACGAGTCGGAGTTTATAGTGGACTTGATAGTGTTGCATATGTCCGAGTTCGATGTCATCCTTGGTATGGATTGGTTGTCTTCCTACCATATTAGTATTGACTGCTTTGCGAAGACAGTCAAATTGCGAGCATCCGACGGGTCCGAGATGATTGTAGCCGCCTCTCAGGGCAACCGACTTGCGGAGTCATTTCTGGCGTACATCGAGGAGGTGATGTGACGGGATCAGGGAGCTGAGTTGTTGGAGACTAGAGTTGTCTCAGAGTATCAGGATGTCTTTCAGGACATACCTGGGTTACCTCCTGTGAGAGAGGTTGAGTTCTGCATCGAGTTGCAGCCCGGCACAGCCCCGATATCCCGCGCACCCTATCGCATGGCACCAGCTGAGATGAGGGAGCTACAGACCCAGTTGGACGAGTTGCTAGCTCAGGGTTTCATTCGCCGGAGCCATTCTCCGTGGGGCGCACCGGTCCTCTTCGTGAAGAAGAAGGACGGTAGTATGAGATTATGCATTGATTATAGGGAGTTGAACAAGGTCACTATCCGGAATAGGTACCCACTACCTAGGATTGATGACTTGTTTGATCAGCTGCAGGGAGCGCAGTATTTCTCGAAGATTGATCTTCGTTCTGGCTATCATCAGTTGCGGGTTCGGGAGATGGATATTCCCAAGACCGCTTTCCTTACTCGATATGGGTCCTTCGAGTTCTTGGTCATGCCATTTGGGTTGACCAATGCACCCGCGGTATTCATGGATTTGATGAACCGGGTCTTCCGTCCCTTCTTAGACCAGTTCGTGATCGTGTTCATTGACGATATCCTCATTTACTCGAGATCGGAGGCAGATCATGAGGAGCACCTACGGATAGCGTTGAAGACTCTTCAGGAGCATCAGCTGTATGCTAAGTTCAGCAAGTGCGAGTTTTGGCTTTCCGAAGTCAGATTTCTTGGGCATGTCATCAGTAGAGAGGGCATAGCAGTGGACCCAGCTAAGGTCACAGCAGTTCTTGATTGGGAGCCACCGAAGACGGTGTCAGAGATCCGCAGCTTTTTGGGTCTAGTTGGATATTACAGGAAGTTCATTCAGGACTTCTCGAAGATTGCGACACCGATTACACACCTTACGAAGAAGGGTGTGCAGTTCATATGGAGCAAGGAGTGCCAGGAGGCCTTTGATATCTTGAAGGCTAAGCTGACTTCAGCGCCAGTTCTGACCATTCCGAGCAGCGACAGGACATTCGTTGTGTATACGGATGCATCGTTGGCAGGCTTAGGAGGAGTATTGATGCAGACTCAGAGGGTAGTAGCCTATATCTCACGACAGTTGAGGGTGCATGAGCAGAACTACCCGACTCATGACTTGGAGTTAGCAGCAGTGGTATTTGCACTGAAGTCATGGAGACACTATTTGTATGGAGTACAGTTTGAGCTGTTCACAGACCATCAGAGTCTGAAGTATCTCTTTTCTCAGAAGGAACTCAATCAGAGGCAGAGGAGGTGGATTGAGTTTATCAAGGACTACGAGTTCGCGATTCAGTATCATCCAGGGAAGGCGAACATCGTAGCCGATGCTTTGAGTAGGAAGCGTCGACATCGGGTTTCGGCTTTGAGGTGTTCATTGTACAGAGACCTTGCCACCCTTAGCCAGTTTGACTTTAGACCCGAGATTGGAGGAACCAGTGCATTCTTGGGAGCTATGTCAGTGCAGCCATCTTGGAGTGACAGGGTTGTCAGAGCACAGTTAGAGGACTCTTGGATTCAAACCCGTAAGGGGGAGATTTCCAAAGAGCCTAAGACTGATTGGACCATTGGAGAGGATGGAGGTCTACGGATGAAGGGTAGATTGGTTATGCCAGCTAGTGCGGAGCTGAAGAGGGAGTTATTTGATGAGGCGCACCGTACTCGGTACACAGTACATCCAGGGACTACCAAGATGTACAAGGACCTGAAGAGGCGATTCTGGTGGAGCGGTATGCGGAGAGAGATTGCAGATTATGTAGCTCGATGTTTTACCTATCAGCAGGTGAAGGCAGAGCACCAGAGACCAGCAGGGACCCTTCAGCCTTTGCCTATTCCGGAGTGGAAGTGGGTAGATATTTCCATGGATTTTATTGTGGGGTTGCCGAAGTCGAAGAAGGGGAATGATTCTGTGTGGGTCATAGTAGACCGGTTGACGAAGTCAGCCCATTTCATCCCAGTGAGGACCACTTATACGGCTAAAACTTATGCGAGGATCTTTATTCGAGAGATAGTCCGACTTCATGGAGTACCGGACATGATCGTGTCAGATCGAGGATCGGTGTTCACTTCCCATTTCTGGAGGAGTTTTCAGGACTCATTTGGCAGCACACTATCCTATAGCAGTGTATTTCACCCCCAGACTGATGGCCAGACGGAGAGGGTGAATCAGGTGTTGGAGGACATGTTGCGGGCATGTGTCATTGACTTCCAAGGCAGTTGGGAGGATCATATTCCACTGGTCGAGTTCGCTTATAACAATAGTTATCAAGCGACGATCGGTATGGCCCCGTATGAGGCATTGTATGGGAGACC
>BQKN01065595.1:194381-230237 GCA_022839385.1 Asparagus kiusianus | reverse complement strand
CACAATTTCTTTATCTTTATTAGTGGAAATATGTTACAAGTTTCACATCAGTTTTTCTTTCACCTTGGGATGAAACGTTTCTCCATGGCCACCTGAGATATTGCACATCACTGCATCCTCACTCATTGGAGGAGAGCAAAAGTTTATTTGACTATAAGCTTATGTCGTATCAAGAATTTGTGAACCTTATTTGTCACTATCAAGTTGAAATGGGAGTTTGCGTAATGGCTCCGGAAACAAATTGACCACAAAATTTATGGCGATGTGTTGAGATTATCTGATTTGTTTTCCCTGTTCCACACAAAAAAAGGAGAAGGAAACATTTTCCTTCCGTTGATCCTAGCCCATTACTTTTTGCTATTAACCTGCACGCCTCGAACAGTTGATAGACCGAAGAAGCAAGCTGATAATGCAGAGAAGAGCATACGCACAAAGAGGGCCACCACAAAGAATATTGGTTAGCACTCTTCTTCTCTTGAACGTGTTGTATTTAGACACAGCTGAAAATAGAGATATTGTTCGTTAATCAATATGCCGTGTTCAAATTTTAATTACGACTCTTCTTCTTGGTGCGTAGCTTATAAATTCTTCGTACACCATTTGTTTAAGTTATCCTTGTTAGTGGAGGCTCGTTTTCAAGTAGAAAATCAGTTGTCCTTTTTTACTGTGGAAATTAAGAAGTGTTAATCCAGGACGTCCACTTGTTTATTATTGCATCCGCATTCAATGTAGGAACAGAAGTTTATTTGACTTTAAGCTTATATTGCTCATGATATGTTCAGAATACTTAAGATTTGGTACGCTAAAGAGATCCAAGCATCCACTATAAGAAATTACATCTTTAACGATGGGCTGAAACCCTTCTTTATTGTATGCTAACGACAGGAAAAAATTCCTTCGTCACCCGTTGTTGAAGCCTTCTTCGCTAAAGGGTCACGAATGATATAATATCCGTCGTTATAGAGTCTATAACAACGGAACATATTACCGTCGTTCATATCTGCGACGGTAATTATCATCGTCGTTACCATCAGTGACAGGGATTTTTTCCCGTGGTTCATATCTGCGACGGTAATTATGAAAGTCGTTACCATCAGTGACGGGGATTTTTCCCCATCGTTATTGTAAAATGATGGTTTGTCATTCCCGTCGTTGTTGTGTAACGACAGGTGAGATCCTCGTCGTTGAAGACCTATTAATGACGGTTGGATACTGTCGTAGAAGTACTCATGGTGGGTAATTAGTAACCCATCAACGATGGTGCTTTCCCTTCGTTGATGTAATAAATAAGGTTTATAAAACCGTCATTGTAGACTACAAATTTCTTCGTACACCATTGGTTTAAGTTATCCTTGTTGGTGGAGGCTCGTTTTCAAGTAGAAAATCAGTTGTCCTTTTTTACGGTGGAAATTAAGAAGTGTTAATCCAGGTCGCCCACTTGTTTATTATTGCATCCGCATTCAATGTAGGAACAGAACTTTATTTGACTTTAAGCTTATATTGCTCATGATATGTTCAGAATACATAAGATTTGGTACGCTAAAGAGATCGAAGCATCCACTATAAGAAATTACGTCTTTAACGAAAGGCTGAAAACCTTCGTTATTGTATGCTAACGACAGGAAAAAAATCCTTTCATCACCCGTCGTTGAAGCCTTCTTCGCTAAAGGGCTACGAAGGTTATAATATCCGTCATTATAGAGTCTATAACGACAGAACATATTACCGTCGTTCATATCTGCGATGGTAATTATCATCATCGTTACCATTAGTGACAGAGATTTTTTCCCGTCGTTTATATCTGCGACGGTAATTATCACCGTCGTTACCATCAGTGATGGTGATTTTTTTCCCATTGTTACTGTAAAATGACGGTTTGTCATTTCCGTGGTTGTGTAACGACGGGTGAGATCCTCATCGTTGAATACCTATTAATGACGGTTGGATACCGTCGTAGAAGTCCTCATGGTGGGTAATTAGTAACCCATCAACGATGGTGTTTTCCCTTCGTTGATGTAATAAATAAGGTTTATAAAACCGTCATTGTAGACTACAAATTTCTAATAGATTAATGACAAATTTTTTATTCATAGGCAACTATCATAGAAAACCTTCATATTATTCTCAACATGACACTGAGATTCACAACACAAATATATTAAAAATACCCAATAATTAATAAAAGAGAAAACAAAAACTCCATGCATTAATAACATCAATAAATAAATTTCCACAGTATTCAAATATTCAATACTAATAACAAGAGTTAAAATCCCAATTGTTCCAAAGAAAAATACGTAAAACTATCAAAAGCAAATTAAAGTAAAAGTTACAGAAAGACACATATTTTTATCTCTAATCAATGTCAAAAAGAAGACTCGAGCTACCCCCTCTCCTAGTCTTGCATGGATAGCTTGAAAAATTAAAAAAAGTCACATAATTAAGAAATATCAATTAAGCAAATATTATCTTATTAAGTAAAAATCACATTTTCTCTAATGCAAGTAGTCAATCATATGTCATATGGCATGTGATTGCAAAAAATAACGATTCTTGGATGTGGAAGCAATTAAAAAAACTAAGAGATAAATCTATACTTCACTATGGGGGGTTGATAATCTTTTGAATTTTCTTAGTACATGTTTCAATAACTCAAAATCTCAGTTATCTGCTCTGTACTATGCTCTTTCCCCAGCTTCTCAAAGGGTGCCATGGCATGATACAGTGTGGGACAAAATGTGCTACCCTAAACATTCTTTCATCTGTTGGCTTACGGTTCAAAACAGACTGCTTACCCAGTCTATCAGGATAGACTGATGAGAAGAGGTGTTATAAATGCTAATATGTGTTGCTTATGCTCGGGTGATGGTCTGGAAAGTCATAATCATCTTTTCTTTGAATGTGGTTTCTCAAGTGAAGTGTGGAACTTGTAGGATCTGAAATAGATACACTTGAACACTAGAGGGGGGGGGTGAATAGTGTTCTTTTAAAAGTTATGCAAAGTATATTATAAATTGCAAAGAAAAATGGTAATCTCAGAAAATCACAATCACAAACACAGAGATTTATACTGGTTCCACCAATCCGGTGTACATCCAGTCCCCAAGCAAATCCCGCTTGAGAGTTTCCACTATGATTTTAAATAAACTTACAAAATCAAACGCAAACCTGACCAATTTGCAAGTCCCTGTAAATTGCAACACCAATTGACAAACACCTTGTCAATTTGAACACCAATCTCTACACCAAGAGATCAACCCTCTCAAACCCGAGAGAAATCTTTTTGAAGCAAGAAAACAATTGATCCTATAAGCCTTGAATGTGTAATGAAGTGCAGCAGTGGCTTAGGATTCTTTTAACCTCTGTAAATTGTCTAAATGATAGGTAATTGATGAATGTTTAAAGGCAATTTCAGAAACTTCTCTTTTTCAAAAAATCTGAATGTTTTTCACTTGAAAAATTGCACAAAGATCAAAGCTTATGGGTGTGTATGTCTCTGCAATTTTTCTGAACAAATAACCTATTTATAGCCCTTGAAAAGACAAATTTTTGAACTTTAAAAACGTTTAAAAACGCCTATAAACAGTCACATATTCAAACTTTGAAAACTGGAAAAACTATATCTGTAGTCGACTACTATTGACATTAGTCGACTACACTGAGTCCAAACAGACTCTGTGTTTTCGAAAAATTTTCTCAGTAGTCGACTATAATGCTCATTAGTCGACTACACTGTATTTTGACAGAAACTGATAAAATGAAATTTGAGTTCAGTAGTCGACTATAATGTTGATTAGTCGACTACACTGAAAAATAACAGAAACTTATGTTTCTGTCAAACACCTCAGTAGTCGACTATAATCACTATTAGTCGACGATACTGTAAATTGACAGAAACATGTATTTGAGTTTTATACATGAGTAGTCGACTACTATTCTAATTAGTCGACTACTAAGAGTAAAAATTCTACTATAAAAAGTTTTTATAATCAAGTTTTAACTATAATTCTAATGGTTAACATAGGGGATTTTTATAGTTAACCAACACACTAAGCCTGTGTTAGTATGTTCTAATATTGTGTGTGTGTGCATGTGTGTGATCAAGGCTTGTACAATAATTCTAAGTAAAGAAAATATAAAATACATTATCTCATTTGTTCTTCATTTTCTTCACTTCAAAATGCCTTGAAATCAACTTGCACTTTTCACATATTCTGATATTGAAATCTGCATATAAAAGTTAGTGCACGCACATTGTATAAATTGTTATCATCAAAACACTATCATGGAGATATGATATTCAACATTCTCCCCCTTTTTGATGATAACAAAATAATTTATGCCAAGGTATGTATTTTATAATCAGGTTAAAAAACATAATGAAATAATCATACTTACTCCCCCTGAATATATGCAAATATGAGTCTATAACAGTTACATAACATAACTAATCTATAGCAGTACATAACATAACATAACTATTTCTCCCCCTTTGTTATCAACAAAAAGAGGAAGCTAAATATGACATTATTTCTTCAACATGAGCTAAAACTTCAAACAAATCATCCAGGTTATGAACATAGTCCATAACTTTACCTATCCAAATAGGTAGGCAAAGACTTGCCATAAAGATCAAAAGTTCCACAATGTTCATCACCATGATCTGTTTAAAATATATAGCACATGCATTATCTAACCAAACATTATCATAGATAATAAAAATACACAATTAACATAAGTGACATAGTAGCAACATAAGAAACATATTACATAAGTCCTTACAACACACAAGCACATAATTTTTGAAACTTAAACATAATAACATAATTGTTGTGACACTTAACATTAAAACATCTTAAGGTGCTGGAGGAGGTTGCTGTCCTTGAAAATACGTATTAAGCTTTGTGTCCAAGTCTTCAAACTTCTTGATTAGCTCTTCTTGATTACTAATGATATATGAATTCTGTGCATATAGAGCTCTTTGACCAGTTTCAAGTTCAAGGATACGTGCACTTAAAGTGTTGTATTGCACATCTGAAAAGCAAGAGGGTTCTGTAGGAAATGGTGGTGGTTGACTTGAAGAGGCTCCTGCTTGAGTTGAAAATTGTGGAATTTCTTCTTGATGAGGTTCAGGTTCATGTTGAGGATTATGTTCTTGAATTTCAAAATTAGTCAATTTCATCCTAGTTAGGGCATTGGAGTCAAAGAATTCAATCGATCGAACAACAGAATTTTCAGATTGAAAATCAACATAAAATTTGTCAAAGATTTTTGTTAGGAATGCACCATAAGGTAGAAATCCTCTTGGAATAGTCAAAAGATTGTCAAAGTAAACTTCAGCCCAATTAACTTGAATATTTCCCATTATAGCATATAGAGCTTTTGCTAAATCTAGGGAAATAAAATGAAAACTCCCAGTTTTTGGAAACAAGTTATAGGCTAAGATACGTGCAATGAACCTAGGAATTGGACGAAGTTTGTTTGAGTTATTTAGAGGTTTGCCATATCCAGGAAGAAATATATGATTTGACAGCAGTTCTGAATCATTCATCCTAACAGACCTAAGAGAAACTCCTTGATAAGGAACATTGAAAATTTTACCAATTGACTTTGTAGTTAAGTCAATCCCTATTCCTTTAACAAGAGTTTTGAGTTTTTCAGAACCACCAATAGTTCCCACACGTTCTATATTAGTATAGAATAGTTGCACAAGAAACGGATATGTGGGTTTTTTATTTTCAGCAGAAAATAACTCAAGCAATCCCACATTTTCAAAGTATGAACCAAAGTTCCAGGGTATAAAATCATCAAATTTCGCAAATCGTCCTGGAAGAACTTCAAAAGTTGATAATTTGTTAAATTCTTCTAATAAATCAGGACTTTTTAAATAGATGATGATTTCATCATTGACAGAGGTATGGGTTTGCTTAGCTTTCTTAGATCTAGACATAATTAGATAGATAAATGACTAAAGATGTAAAGATCAAGTTTAGAAACAATACCCCAGATTGTAGAAACCCTAGATTAGTCGACTATTGCTTGGATTAGTCGACTACTGAGCTTGACAGGTTGACAATTTTGAAAGATTTGAAGAAATTGATGAACAAAATTGAGAAAAGAGATGATGCCCTAACCTGGATTTGATGAGTCTGAAGTGGGGAAGATGGGGTTTCGGTTTTGGGAATAGATAGTGGGTAGTTTTTGATTTTTATTTTAACTTTTAAGAATAAAAAACAATGAATGGTTGAGATTTGATAGTAAATTGAGTGTAGGGTTAAGATTTAATCTTAAATGTGTGGTTAGGATTGATAGAGTTGAAAAGGAATGGTTGAGATTAATTTTACTTAAGTAAAACGGGTATGGGTATTGGGTTTTTAGTTTGAATCTAAGAAAAAATCCACTAGGCTTAAAAACTATAACACTAAAAATACAGGATCAGTAGTCGACTAATACTGAGAGTAGTCGACTACACTGTACTTGACAGAAAAGAAATTTTTAGTTTTTAACTCAGAGTAGTCGACTAATCTGTATTGTAGTCGACTACACTGTAAACAATAGAAAGTTGATTTTAAGATATTAACTTTGAGTAGTCGACTATTAAATCAAGTAGTCGACTACACTAAAATTTTCAAGAAACGATATTTGTACTACTTGTGCATGTAATCGACTATAAGTCAAATTAGTCGACTAATTATAGTATAAATGTATATTTGTTTGTTTTAAAAATTAATTTAAATCTTCAATTGAACATATACCTAATTCCCTTCTTAATTTAACATAAATTTCTTCTTTTAGGGGTTTTGTTAATATATCTGCTATTTGTTTATCTGTAGGTATAAATTCTAATGAAATGTCACCTTTAAGCACATGATCACGTAAAAAATGATGTCTAATATCAATGTGTTTTGTACGTGAGTGTTGAATAGGATTTTTAGATAAATTAATTGCACTAGAATTGTCACACATAATAGATGATATGGGACAATTTATTCCATAATCAGTTAAAGTTTGTTTCATCCATAATATTTGTGCACATGTAAGACTTGCAGCAATATATTCAGCTTCAGTTGTTGATAATGACACTGAATTTTGCTTTTTACTAAACCAAGATACAAGTGAATGTCCTAAGAAATGACATGTTCCACTTGTACTTTTTCTATCAGATTTACATCCGGCAAAATCAGCATCACTATATGATATTAAATCAAAAGAACTATGTTTAGGATAAAATAAACCATAATTTGTAGTATCTTTAATATATCTAAAAATTCTTTTTACTACTTTAAGATGAGATTCTTTAGGATTAGATTGAAATCTTGCACATAAACATACACTAAACATTATATCAGGTCTACTTGCAGTAATGTAAAGAAGTGGTCCAATCATACCTCGATAGAGCTTTTGATCAACATTCTTACCATTTTTATCTTTGTCAAGTGATGTAGTGGTGCTCATTGGTGTTGGTTTGCTTGATGAATTTTCCAATCCGAATCGTTTGAGTAAATCTTTTGCATACTTACTTTGATTGATGAATATTCCTTCTTTCAATTGTTTAATTTGTAGTCCAAGGAAGAAATTTAGTTCACCCATGTGGCTCATTTCAAATTCATCCTGCATAGTCTTAGCAAATTCTAAACAAAGATTGTTGTTAGTAGAACCAAAAATAATATCATCTACATAAATTTGAATTAATAAAATATCTTTATTTATTTTCTTAATAAATAATGTTGAATCAACTTTTCCAATTTCAAAACCTGAAGTTAAAAGAAACTTCTTTAATCTATCATACCAAGCACGAGGTGCTTGTTTAAGACCATATAATGCTTTCTTAAGTTTAAAAACATAATTTGGAAAACTTTCATGTTCAAAACCTGGAGGTTGTTCTACAAAAACTTCTTCTTTTATAAAACCATTTAGAAAAGTACTTTTAACATCCATTTGAAATAATTTAAAATTCATAAAACATGCAAATGCAAGTAAAATTCTAATTTATTCTAATCGTGCAATAGGTGCATAAGTTTCATCATAATCAATTCCTTCTTCTTGATTATAACCTTGAGCAACTAATCTAGCTTTGTTTCTAACAACTTGACCAAATTCATCTAATTTGTTTCTAAAAATCCATTTTGTTCCAATAATGGATTTATTTTGAGGTCTAGGTATAATATCCCAAACATTGTTTCTAGTAAATTGATTAAGTTCATCTTGCATAGCAATTATCCATGAGTCATCAAGAAGAGCTTCTTTTATATTTTTAGGTTCAATAGTTGAAATAAAAGCATTATGAGCAATCAAATTAAAATGAGATCTAGTAGTTACTTTATCCGAAATATTTCCAATAATTAAATCATGTGGATGATTTTTAACTTCTACAAAATCTTTAGGTAAATCATTTTGTATATTTTCATCTTTTGTAATATCTATCATTGGAGTACCATAAATAGTATCAATTATATCATCATCATTATTTATTACAATAGATGTTTTTGAAAAATTTTCATCAAAAGAAACATGTAAGGATTCTTCAATAACTAGTGTTCTTTTGTTATAAATTCTATATGCTTTACTATGATTAGAATATCCAACAAAAATTTCTTCATCAGATTTTGAATCAAATTTATCTAAATTATCTTTTGTGTTTAGGATAAAACATTTACAACCAAAAACTTTAGAGAAAGATACTTTAGGAATTTTGTTATAAAATAATTCATAAGAGGTTTTCTTTAAAATAGGTCTTAATAAAACTCTATTTAAAACATAACAAGCTGTTGATACAGCTTCTGCCCAAAACTATTTAGGTAAATTACTATCACATAACATGGTTCTAACACATTTTTGTAAAGTTCTATTTTTCCTTTTTACAACTCCATTTTGTGGAGCAGCTCGAGGAAAAGAAAAAGTATGTGATATACCATGTTTGTCACAATAATTTGCAAATAATTCATTTTCAAATTCACCTCCATGATCACTACGTATAGAGATAATAGAAATAGATTTTTGATTTTGAATTCTTTTGCAAAATATTGAAAATTCATTAAAAGCATCATTTTTATTTTTAAGAAAAAATACCCATGTAAATCTAGAATAATCATCAACAAGAACAAATGCATATCTACTTCCATTTAAATATACAACTCTAGATGGACCAAAAAGATCTATGTGAATTAATTCTAATGGACTATTTGTAGATATTACATTTTTAGATTTAAATGAAGATTTGTGCAATTTTCCTTGTTGACATGCATCACAAAAATTATTTTTAAAAGATATTTTAGGTAAACCATTTACTAAATTATTTTTAGAAATCTTAGACAAATGTTTAAAATTAACATGTCCAAAACGTTTATGCCATAAAATAGAATCATTAGATGATGCAATAAGACAATGTTCATTTGAAATATTTTTCATAGATAAGACATATATGTTATTCTTTCTATGACCTTTAAAAATAATAGTTATTAAATCAATATCATAAATTAAGCATGATTCTTTTTCAAAAACAATTTTATAACCTTTATCACATAGTTGACTAATATTAAGTAAATTATGTTTAAGACCTTCAACTAATAAAATATTATCAATGATAGGTTTGTTTGGATTACCGACAGATCCAATACTGATGACTTTTCCTTTGTTGTTATCTCCAAAAGTAACGGTACCTCCATCCTTGTTTTGAAAAGATGACAACAATTGTATGTTTCCAGTCATATGTTTAGAGCATCCACTATCCAAAATCCACCTATCTTTCTTGGGTACCTGAAATAATAAACATTTATATTTTGGTACCCATACTATGTTGGGTCCTTTAAATTAGCCTTTAGGAAACCAAACCCATGAAGAGTTTGATTTGCCTAAATAGTTAGATGATAAACAAATATTTTTAATAAAATCAGAAATATAAAAAATTTTATTTAAAGAAGATAATTCTTTTGGAACCTAAAATTGAAAAGAATTTTGATTTCTTTTTACACAAATTTTTATTTCTATATTCATTCAAATCACAAGATGGTTTTACAAAAATTGTTTTTTTGATTTATTTTTATTATATTTAAAACCTAATCCTTTTGTCTTTTGTGATTCTTTTTGAAAACAAAGAATGTTATTAAGATTTTCTTTACCTTTATTAAATTTGCTTACATTTAGACATATATCTTCATACCTTGATTTAAAAGAAGAAATATCTTTTTCTAAATTATTAATACGAATATTTAAATCATTACATTCTGATTTTAAATATTTATTTTCATTAGATAAACATTCATTTTCTTTAAGTAAAGAAAAATTTTCTTCTTTCAATTCAATTATTTGAGAATTAGAAAAGGTAGAGGAATTTAAATCAGAAATTTCTTCAAGTAATCTTTTATTTTCACCTTTAAGAAAATTATGTGAAGTTTTTAATCTCACAAAAGTTTCATATAATTCATTGAAAGCATCTAAAAGTTCTTTATTTTTTACTTACTTCATCATGTGCCATGAAACACATGTGAGCACTTTCCTTTTCTTCAATTTCTTCATCTGAGGATGACTCATCACTATCATCCCAAGTGACTGTCATTGCTTTCCTTTTCTTGTTATTTTGAATGTTGTTGAAATTGTTAAAATAACTTTATTTTTGCTTATTCTTCAACATTGGACAATCTTTCTTCATATGCCCTGGTTTATTACACTTAAAACAAACAGGGTTATTTGAAATTGAACTTTTAGATTTAAAATTACCTCGTTTTATAAATTTCCGAAATTTTCGTGCAAACATGCCCATTTCTTCATCATCATCATCTGAATCTTTTTTATCGGAAGTGATATTGAATGCAAGAACTTTATTGTTCTTTGATTCTTCATCATTCTTTCTATCTTCAATTTGAACTTCATATACCATAAGATTACCAATAAGATTTTCAACCGTAAGAGTTGACAAATCATTGGCTTCTTCAATTGCGGTAACTTTTTTTTTCCCATTGTGGAGTAAGTGAACGAAGTATCTTTCTTATCATCTCCACTTGAGTATATGTTTTTCCAAGACCAATAAGAGAATTTGTGATGTCGGTGAATCTTGTGAACATTTCTCCAATAGTCTCATTTTCCTTCATCTTGAATAATTCAAATCTGTGCACAAGAACAGAAATTTTAGATTCTTTAACTTTATTTGTACCTTCATGAGTTACCTCGAGTGTGTGCCAAATATCATATGCGGATGTGGCCGTTGACACCCTATTGAACTCATTCTTGTCAAGTGTACAAAATAAGGCATTCATTGCTTTAGAATCCAAATTTGCATTGTTCCTTTGAGATGTAGTCCATTCCGCGAAAGGAGTGGTTGGCTTCTCATATTTAGTTTCCACGACGTTCCAAAGTTCGTATCCAATTGATTGAAGGTAAATCTTCATTCAGCACTTCCAATAGTTGTAATTCAATCCATCGAACATTGGAGGACGATTTGTAGAGTGACCTTCTTTGAATTGTGATGTATTTGGAGATGCCATCTTTCACCTTGCTCTGATACCAAATGTAGGATCTGAAATAGATACACTTGAACACTAGAGGGGGGGTGAATAGTGTTCTTTTAAAAGTTATGCAAAGTATATTATAAATTGCAAAGAAAAATGGCAATATCAGAAAATCATAATCACAAACACAGAGATTTATACTGGTTCCACCAATCCGATGTACATCCAGTCCCCAAGCAAATCCCGCTTGAGAGTTTCCACTATGATTTTGAATAAACTTACAAAATCAAACGCAAACCTGACCAATTTGCAAGTCCCTGCAAATTGCAACACCAATTGACAAACACATTGTCAATTTGAACACCAATCTCTACACCAAGAGATCAACCCTCTCAAACCCGAGAGAAATCCTTTTGAAGCAAGAAAACAATTGATCCTATAAGCCTTGAATGTGTAATGAAGTGCAGCAGTGGTTTAGGATTCTTTTAACCTCTGTAAATTGCCTAAATGATAGGTAATTGATGAATGTTTAAAGGCAATTTCAGAAACTTCTCTTTTTCACAAAATCTGAATGTTTTTCACTTGAAAAATTGCACAAAGATCAAAGCTTATGGGTATGTATGTCTCTGCAATTTTTCTGAACAAATAACCTATTTATAGCCCTTGAAAAGACAAATTTTTGAACTTTAAAAAAGTTTAAAAACGGCTATAAACAGTCACATATTAAAACTTTGAAAACTAGAAAAACTGTATCTGTAGTCGACTACTATTGACATTAGTCGACTACACTGAGTCCAAACAGACTGTGTTTTCGGAAAATTTTCTCAGTAGTCGACTATAATGCTCATTAGTCGACTACACTATATTTTAACAGAAACTGATAAAATGAAATTTGAGTTCAGTAGTCGTCTATAATGTTGATTAGTCGACTACACTGAAAAATAACAGAAACTTATGTTTCTGTCAAACACCTGAGTAGTCGACTATAATCACTATTAGTCGACTATACTGTAAATTGACAGAAACATGTATTTGAGTTTTATACATGAGTAGTCGACTACTATTCTAATTAGTCGACTACTAATAGTAAAAATTCTGCTATAAAAAGTTTTTATAATCAAGTTTTAACTATAATTCTAATGGTTAACATAGGGGATTTCTATAGTTAACCAACACACTAAGCCTGTGTTAGTGTGTTCTAATATTGTGTGTGTGTGCATGTGTGTGATCAAGGCTTGTAGAATAATTCTAAGTAAAGAAAATATAAAATACATTATCTCATTTGTTCTTCATTTTCTTCACTTCAAAATGCCTTGAAATCAACTTGCACTTTTCACATATTCTGATATTGAAATCTGCATATAAAAGTTAGTGCACACACATTGTATAAATTGTTATCATCAAAACACTATCATGGAGATATGATATTCAACAGAACTGTATTATGAACTGACTAAAATTCAAATGGAAGGCATGTGATTAGAGGCTCCTACTGGACTGGTATTGTTCAAGCCTGAAGGGAAAGGGATTCAAGCAAGGAATTAAGTGCATGACTATATCAGCAACTATGTACAGAATCTGAAATGAACGAAACATCAGACTTTTTCAGCAAAAATGTAGAAGTGTGGAGCAATTGGTTAAGGACATAAAGATGGATATATTGTCTACAAATCTAAATATGCCTATATTAGATGGAAACACGGATTGGTTGCTTTCTTTGTAAAGCCTTGCATGAAGGGAGTTAGTTAGAGTATGTTGTTTTTAGTTTTTGATATCTCATATGATATAATGAGATTCTTGATGTACATAAATTTCTCAATTTGGTAAATGAATAAAATCTTTTCATTGACCAAAAAGTAGTCAATTATAAAAGTATATAAGAGATTTTACAAAAATAATTACCTAGTCCTGCACATGTTCTCGAGTTTGAGGAGTCAATGAAGAATGTTGCCTAAAAAAAGTTCATGCATAGCTTTCACTTGTAACTCTAAGTCAAACATCCTTTATTGTTGTTGATGTTGTTGTTGCTCCTGCTCATCAAAGCGTTGTTGAAGCATCTGGTTCTTTCTCTTTTCTTCTATAACATGTGCTTCTAGATCAGATCAACTAGGGAGTGGTCCTCTCAAATCATTCAAAGTAGTTCCGCCACCTAATACAGTAATGTGGTCATGAGATTGCTTCCTCCAAATTTTCTCAACCATCTCAATATGTGAAAGTGAAGGGTTTGCTTGCTTGACTTGAACGATTTCATCCTATAAAAATTGAATTCATATGTTAGTTCATATGTTAGCACTATATAATGCAACATTATCAAATTTAAATATATATTCTACTTACATATTTATCTTGATCCCTAGTATCTAGTGTTCCATTAGCTTTCTTTCGGGTTTCATGGAATATTTTTGCCACATCAGGTGGATTTTCTGACTTGCCACCCTTATTCAAATATTAAATAAAATGAGTACAACATCGTACTAAAAAAGAATGTAGTTTTAAATAAATAGGATATTAGTTTTGAATGTATACCAGTTCCAACGTAATTTGTCTAAATGGTTTACTGCCTGTGTGGTGGAGCATCTTTCTTTTGCCTTTGTTAAGTGTATTTTGTTAGCTTGCTTTCTATACATCAAGATTAAAAGAGAATTTTAATAATATAGCAATATACATAATAAATAATATTAGGAGATTAATACCTAAAATTTTGAACAAAAAAATATTCCTTAACTAGCTAATCCCAATCATCAACACTCACTTCTGCAGATTTATATCTGTAACTTGTAATGAATTTTCTTTCACATACTTCCTATTGTTGGACCCTAGAGGGGGGGGGTGATTAAGGTCTTAAGGCAATAATTGTGCAATAAAAAATGATACAAGCAATACACCACAAAATGAACAACCAAAGTAAGTGAGATAGAATTAGAAATCATTATCCAAGTGACGTGTGATGTGTTAACGAGGTTCGACCCACTGACCTACATCCCCGTTCCCCACTCTCGAGGAGAATCCACTACACAACCCGGTTTAAAAGCCGAAACTTCTTCTACACAACGATCTCCACAAGATCTCACAACTACACAGTTGATCACCATAAGATCTCACTCCCACACAGTTGATCTCCACAAGATCAAGCTCACAACAGTAGTAAATGGTGTAAAATCTCTTTCTTTACAGTGTCCCTATAGCAAGGAGAAAGATCACACTTCAAGCTTGGGAAGTGAACTTGAAAACAGAGAAAACATGATTGAAAATTTGGCTCTTAGTAAAACAAAACTCTGTTTTTTCAAATTGCTTGGGACTCGTTGAAGAAGAGGGGTGGAGGGGTTTAAAAAGGAGAAAACAATGCAGCAAAAGCCCATACCCAAATCCCACACAAACCCGTAAAAATCATTTCTCAAATCTGTACCAAAAAATCCGTTGGAGTGAACGGCAATCGACCGTGAAATTCTAGCGGTCGACCGCGAAAGTTTCTGCTGCCCACTTAGAGAAAAACATAGGCGTGGTCGACCGTGGTGGTCGACCGTAAACTGACACAAAAGTTATCCGTTTTAAAAATTATTTTTGACTTTTTAAAAATCTGTAAAAATACTCGGTTGATTTCTAAAAATTGTGTAACTTTGTAAAATGTTTTTAACACTAAAAAAAACTATTTAGAAAAGTAATTTTGCGAATAGGTTCTCATACTTGTGAAAAATGATATTTTGTCAAAACACTCAATATAAGTATGAAAACGTATGTGTGATATCCCAATAGCTTCAAATAAAATCTACAACTACTTGCCTATATTCTAGCACTAGAGAGAAAAGAAAATCTAGCAAATATCCTCACATAGAATTACATTTCTTGAGTCTTGATATTGCTTTGAGTTGATGAAGCTTCTCGTTGCGTTTATTGTTCTTGATTAAACATTGCCTCATCACTATGCCTCCTCCTCCTTTGGATATCATCGTTGTAGCTCATATTCTATCCAATCCTCCATTCGTGGCACTAACAAGCTTGATATATATATATTAATTACAATATCACTCAACAAGCAATTAGTATCGATAATGATGGTTGTAAATCATCATCAAAACATAAGGACTAACAATCTCCCCCTTTTTGATGATGACAACCAACCATTATATGGGAACAAAATAAATATAGCTTATAGATAGTAGCTCCTCCTATCTATGAGCTCCCCCTAACTATGTGCAACAAATGAGAAGATTTTTCTCCCCCTTTGTCACCATCAAAATGAGGTAAATGGTTAAAAAAATGCATATGATGTGCAACAAACAAACAAAACAAAAGCTTTTACATAGTGCATAAACCCAAACCATTTCTTATGCGACAAAAATCATCTTCACTAAGAGGCTTGGTAAAGATGTCCGCTAATTGAGATTTAGTATCAATATAAATAAGGGAAACATCTTGCCTCTCTACATGATCGCGTAAGAAATGATGGCGCACATCAATATGTTTGGTTCTAAAGTGCAAACCAGAATTTTTTGAAATATTTATAGCACTAGTGTTATCACAAAAGATTTTTATATTTTGAAAATTCAAATCATAGTCAACTAAACTTTGTTTCTTCCATAAAACTTGGGCACAACATAAGCCGACGACAATGTATTCCTCTTTCGTAATGGACAATGCAACATAATTTTATTTCTTGGAAGCCCAAGAGACAAGAGAATTACTCAAAAATTAATATGTACCACTCGTACTCTTGTGATCTACCTTACATCCAGCAAAGTCGGCATCACAAAAACCATAAAGATCAAAAGAAGTGATTTTTGGATAAAATAAACCAAGATCAATTATTCCATTAACATATTTAATAATTCTTTTAACCGCAATTAAATGAGATGTTTTAGGAGAAGCTTGAAAACATGCACATGCACACACACTAAACATGATATCGGGTCTACTAACGGTGAGATAAAGAAGACTACCTATCATACCTCGATATAGTTTTTGGTCTACATCCTCACCACTATCATCCGCATCAAGCTTGACACTTGTACTCATGGGAGTTGGTGCATGCTTAGAATTCTCCAAATTAAATTTCTTCACCAATTCCCTAGCATACTTGCTTTGAGAGATGAATATCCCATCCTTAGTTTGCTTGACTTGGAGCCCGAGAAAGAATGTGAGCTCTCTCATCATGCTCATCTCAAAATGATCTTGCATAACTTTAGAAAAATCCTTGCATAGAGATTCATTAGTAGCACCAAAAATGATATCATCAACATATATTTGAACTAAAATAAAATCATTTTTCCTTTTTCTCACAAAAAGAGTATTATCAATTTTTCCTTTAAAGAAACCATTTTCAAGAAGAAAACAAGAGAGGCGAGCATACCAAGCTCTAGGAGCTTGTTTTAATCCATATAAAGCTTTTTGAACCCGGTAAACATGATTAGGAAATGAATTATCCATAAAACCGGGGGGTTGCTCAACATATACTTCCTCTTCTATAAAACCATTTAAAAAGCACTTTTAACATCCATTTGAAATAATTTAAAATCTTTAAAGCTTGCAAATGCCAAAAATATCCTAATTGATTCTAACCTTGTAACCGGTGCAAAGGTTTCATCATAGTCTATGCCCTCTTCTTGATTGTATCCTTGGGCAACCAAACGAGCTTTATTTCTTGTTACAATGCAATGTTCATCAAGTTTGTTTCTAAAAACCCATTTTGTTCCAATTACACTAGCATTGTTAGGTTTAGGAACTAGTTTCCAAACATTATTTAGTTCATCATGCATAGCTAAAACCCAAAACTCATCTTTTAAAGCATCATTAATCTTTTTAGGTTCTATTTGAGATAAGAAGGCAACATTACCATACTCACTTAAAGCTTTTGAGCGAGTTATAACCCCTTGTGAAGGATTCCCTAGTATTTGCTCATTTGGATGATTTGGTGCAAAATTCCATGCTTTGGAGAGTTCTTCTTGCTCTTGCACTTGAATGTTGTTGCTTTCTCCATCCTTTTGAGAATCTATTGAGGGTGTTTCATTTAGTTGCAAGAATTCCAATCCTCCCTCAACATCATCATCATCTTTCCTAGGCAAACCAACTTGTAAACCAATATTAGTCTCATCAAAAGTAACGTTTATAGATTCTTCAACAATAAGAGTTCGTTTGTTGAAGACTCTATAAGCCTTACTTCGAGGTGCATATCCTAGGAAAATGCCAACATTAATTTTTGAATCAAATTTATCATGGTGATCTTTTGTATTTAAAATAAAGCATTTACAACCAAAGATACGAAAATATCCAATAAAAGGAGTTTTGCCATAAAAAAAGTTCATAAGGGGTTTTCTTAAGCTTTGGTCTAATCAAAACATGATTCAAAACATGGCAAGCCGTATTGACGGCTTCCATCCAAAAATACTTAGGCAAATCAAAAGAGTTTAACATAATTCGTGTCATCTCTTGTATGGTGTGATTTTTTCGTTCAACAACACCATTTTGTTGTGGTGTTCTTGGAACGAAAAACATATGAGTTATACCACGATGTGCACAAAAATTATAAAAAAAATTATTTTGAAATTCACCACCATGATCACTTCTAATTTTAACAACTTTCAACTCTTTTTCATTTTCGATTCTTTTGACATAATTTGAAAATTCTTCAAAACATTCATCTTTACTACCAAGGAAGATTGTCCGTGTAAAACGAGAGAAATCATCAATGATAACAAAAACATAGTGTTTATCTCCTAGAGAGGTAACACGCATAGGACCAAATAAATCAAGATGAAGTAACTGCAAGGGTTTAGAAGTTGATACCTCATTGATGGATTTGAAGGTAGACTTAGTTTGTTTACCTTTAGCACAATCTTCAAAAATGGTATCTTTAATGAAATGCAAGTTTGGTAACCATTTTACAAGATTCCTCTTGGATAATTTGGATATCAACTCCATGTTGGCGTGTCCAAACCTCTTATGCCAAATCCAAGGGTTTTCATCAACCGCCGCAAGGTATTTAACATCTTGATCTACTAGCTCATTCATCTCAAACATGTATACATTAGATTTTCTATTAGCAACAAAAATAGTTTTTCTATTTGAGCTAACAATGCACTTATCCGGTTTAAAAAAATATCAAAACATTTGTCACTCAATTGGCTAATGCTAAGAAGATTATGATTCAAGCCATTAACCAAATAAACATCTTCTATTATGGGAGAATGTGTCTTACCAATGCATCCAATACCTATGATTTTACCTTTCTCACCGCCACCGAAGGAGACGCTACCTCCTTCAATCCTTGATAGGGTTGCAAATAGCTTTTTGTTGCCCGTCATATGATGTGAGCAACCACTATCAAGGTACCACATCTCTATACGTCATGTTCATGATGTTCCCTACAAGAGATGAAGATGTAGCAACTTTAGATACCCGAATCTTGGATCCTTGGTGGTTAGTAAGCTTGGTACCTTTGGGTACCCATGTCATTCCATAAAAATCATGATTGTCTTTAATCCTACAATGAGTAGAAATATGACCATGTTTCATGCAATATGTGCACACAAAATTTCTCTTGTGTGTAGGAGTATAAGACCTATGAAATCTATTTCTCTCATGGTGATGATGATTAGCATAAGCATGAGTAGGTCTAATTCTACCATATTCAATTTCAAGTCTTTCAATCTTAGATCTTAATTGTTTGTTTTCAAAGTCAAGATCCCCTAGCAATTCATCTTTTAAAGCAAGAGATGTTTGTTGTTGTTCAAGTTTGGAATCACAAGAAGCATGCAATTTTTTAAAGGAAGAATATTCTTTTGACATCCTTTTAAACTCAATGTTTAATTCTTCTAATGCGGTTGCTAGGTCACATTGCATACAAACAGATTCTCTTTCGGTATCGGAAACTACCTCCTTTTCATAAGGCATGAAACAAATGTTAGGATCATGAAGAGCAATCTTTGCTCCTTCTTCATTACTATCCGAATCGCTTGGTTCAGATTCCTCCCATCCGGCATACATGGCTTTCTTCTTCTTGTACTTCAAGTATTTCTCCTTGAGCTTGGGGCAATCTTTGGTGATATGACCCGGTTCATTGCATTCAAAACATTTTTCTACACGTGAAGAAAATTTGTTGTTAGATAGGGGATTAAACTTCTTATTCATTTTAATGAGTCTCGATATTCTTCTAGAGAGGTGAGTCACTTCTCTAGAAAAATCAACTTCACTATCTGATGATGATGAGGAGTTATCACTAGCTCCCTTGAGAGCTATAGTCTTCATTTTTGGTGATGGCTCCTTAACTTCCCGTGGGGGCACTTCCTCTTTCTCCTTTCCCTTAAGCTTCTTCTCATGAACCTTAAGCTCGCCGATGAGGCCATCGAGAGCTAGAGTAGTAAGATCGTGAGCTTTCTCTATGGTCGTAGCTTTGGGCTCCCACGCCGGAGTCAATGAACGAAGGATCTTGTAGTTCGTCTCTTGGATAGTTAATTTCATTTTAAGACCATGCAATTCATTGATTATGTTAGTAAAGCAAGAAAACATAGCATCAATAGATTCATTAGGAAGCATTTTAAATAACTCATATTCATGCTTAAGCCCACTAATTTTGGATTCCTTAACTTGGGGGGTTCCTTCATGTGTAATACATAATTTCACCAATATTTTGTATGCGGTAGCACATGTAAAAATCCTATTGTATTCATTGAGGGAAAGACCGCAAATTAAGGCATTCATGGCCTTTGCATTAAGATTAGCTTGGTGCCTTTCTCCATCGGTCATGTTACTAATCTTGGGCTTTTCATCGTATTTCTTTTCTATGAGTTCTAAAATGTCAAGATCAATGCAACGAAGGTAAATCCTTATTCTAGCCTTCCAATAGGCAAAATTACTACCGGTGAAAAGTGGGGGTCTAGTGATGGATTGTCCCTCTAACATATGCACATTCATTGAAGCCTCCATATGATCTTTTCTCTAAGGTGGTTAGACCAAAAACTAATATAGAGACCAAGCTCTGATACCAATTGTTGGACCCTAGAGGGGGGTGATTAAGGTCTTAAGGCAATAATTGTGTAATAAAAAATAATACAAGCAATACACCATAAAATGAACAACCAAAGTAAGTGAGATAGAGTTAGAAATCGTTATCCAAGTGACGCGCGATGTGTTAATGAGGTTCAGCCCGCTGACCTATGTTCCCGCTCCCCACTCTTAAGGAGAATCCACTACACAACCCAATTTAGAAGCCGGAACTTCTTCTATACAACGATCTCCACAAGATCTCATAACTACACAGTTGATCACCACAAGATCTCACTCCCACACAGTTGATCTCCACAAGATCAAGCTCACAACAGTAGTAAATGGTGTAAAATCTCTCTTTACAGTTTCCCTATGGCAAGGAGAAAGATCACACTTGAAGCTTGGGAAAGTGAACTTGAAAACAGAGAAAACATGATTGAAAATTTGGCTCTTAGTAAAACAAAACTCTGGTTTTTCAAATTGCTTGGGACTTGTTGAAGAAGAGAGGTAGAGGGGTTTAAATAGGAGAAAACACTGCAACCAAAGCCCATACCCAAATCCCACACAAACCCGTAAAAATAATTTCTCAAATCTTTACCAAAAAATCCGTTGGAGTGAACGGCGGTCAACCGTGAAATTCTCGTGGTCGACCGCGAGCCACTTTCGAATCTGAGAAAATTTCCAGAGACTTTTACGGTCGACCGTGACGGTCGACCATGGGAATTTTCAGATTAACGATCGACCGTCACGGTCGACCGCGAAAGTTTCTGCTGCCCACTCAGAGAAAAACATAGACGCGGTTGACCGTGACGGTCGACCGCAAACTGACACAAAAGGTATCTGTTTTAAAAACTGTTTTTGACTTTTTAAAAATCTGTAAAAATACTCGGTTGATTTCTAAAAATTGTGTAACTTTGTAAACTTTTTTTAACACTAAAAACAAACTGTTTAAAAAAGTAATTTTACGAATAGGTCCTCATACTTGTGAAAAATGATATTTTGTCAAAACGCTCAATATAAGTATGAAAACGTATGTGTAATATCCCTTGCCTATATTCTAGCACTAGAGAGAAAAGAAAATCTAGCAAATATCCTCACATAGAATTACATTTCTTGAGTCTTGATATTGCTTTGAGTTGATGAAGCTTCTCGTTGCGTTTATTGTTCTTGATTAAACATTGCTTCATCACAATGCCTCCACCTCATTTGGATATCATCGTTGCAGCTCATATTCTATCCAATCCTCCATTCGTGGTACTAACAAGCTTGATATATATATTAACTATAATATCACTCAACAAGCAATTAGTACCGATAATGGTGGTTGTAAATCATCATCAAAACATAAGGGCTAACACCTGTGCATGTCACCACGCCACTTATTCCACAGATTGCGCAAGTTTCTCATTACTGAATCTCTCTTTTGCTCCATGTCCTCAGCATCAAATTTATCCTAGATCAAATTTGAATCAAAATTTAATTTATAAGAATTAAAGACCAATTGAAAAATTTTAATTTTTAAAGTACCGTAATGGATGCCAATATGATCTTTATTTTGTTGTGATATTTGGTCTAATTCTCAACAGCTACTGGGCAAATATTTCTATCACAAATAATAATGCTAAGATATCGTGAATATTCCGGGTCAATAGCTCTATTCTGATAAAAAGTAATTATCTTTCCCCCCTATGGCAAATTATTCAACTTTAGATACTTATTACTATCATGTGGTGGATTTTTCTTCTTTTGAAGATTAGCAGCTGCATACATCATATCATATGTTAGAATCAATATATAGTTAAAAAATAAATTGATAAATATATACCTTCTTATGATTAATGAAAAATATACCTTCTTGTTAAGATTCATTTAATATTGCATCATCACTTTGCACTTGATGATTATTTGGTTCTGCAAAAATTGAGTAATTATTTGTCCAAGCATAAAAAATAAATTGAAAGGTAAAAAGAAATAATAATAAAATTTAAAGTCTCATATACCTGCAGAATCATCATTCTCCTCATTGTTAGTATTTTCACTTCTCCTACGATTTTGTGCAAAATTCTCCTATTCAAAGATTTCTGAATCAGCACTAAAAGTTGCAGGCATATTTTAATCTTGTATTGGGTTTTGAATATTCAAAGTCTTGTTAAGACCAATACTAAGTTGTTTTATTCTTAATGAATTTTCTGCAAGTGCTTGAAGTCGTTCTGTAACTAATGCCCTAGGTGCTAGAAATTGTGCCCTTTTACTTTTGGAAGTGACTTCTTGAGTTTTCATTTTATTGCTATGAAAAAAATTTAAGTATTATACACTATATATAAAATAAATGTCAAAAGAGACATGAATAAAAAGAAAAAGAAATCACAAAGGATAAGCATAATAATAAATATATAGTGCACTAATGTAGAAGCACTTGCTGTAATGTCAAAGCCACATTTGAAATAGGAAGAAAAGAAACATTATATGTGTTAAGCAAGGAATAGTTATAGTAAGATACAACTTAAAAATTATCTCAATAATAAACTATCATTTAAGTCTTATTCTTTTGATGGAAGCGTTCTAATCCTTTGCTTGAGTCTTTTTCCTCTTTTTTGATGTTGAGGCTGAATTTACAATAATTGGATCAATATCGCTCCTTCTCAAATTGATATCATCATCTACCATTAAAGTTGGTGCAATAGCCTGAGCATCAAATAATTCATCTTGCAAATAAGATTTAATTCCATCATCTGTATCTGGTGGCATATCATAGGAATCACGCGGTTGTGCTTTAAGAACTACATACCAACCTTCATTGGCAATATCCTCAACATAAAAAACTTGTGATGATTGGCTAGCAAGTATAAAGCGGTCATTCGTCTTTAGCAAGTTGTTCGCGGGAAAAATTGTTGTTTTTATTGAAGTCATTGTTTCCTTGAGCAACTATTTATCGGTTATAAAAGATTCGGTCTTTTTATAAGATCCGGTTACAACAAAATCAAAGAAAAATCTAAAAAGATTACAACTTTCCTGAACAAATTGCAAGATCCTGTTTTGCGGTCTCTTGCTTGTGTGGGTTCTTCGCCTGCGCCGGGGTTAATCCGTGGACCACCGCACGATCTTGATCCGGTCGGATCTACACGGTATGACGGGTGTTATTTCACCAAGGAAATAACAGCCGGGGGTATTATTTCACTAAGGAAATAATAGCCCTAAGTAATCGAAATCGACCAAGCGAAATTGATACTCTTCTCGGGATCAAAAACCAAGTTTTGATCCGGAGGATGACCGTGTAGATCTCAGATCTGATCTCCCTCGAACTCCTGCCTTATTTGGTGTGGATGATCGCCAAGAACTAGATATGAAAAGTCTCCCCCTTCAAAGTTCCAAAGCCTCAATCTTTTTTAGTCTTGAGCCTTCAATCCAGCAGAGTTTCGCCTCCAAAAAATCCCAACCTCCAAAAAATGAGCCCTCAAGTCCTATTTATAGGCATTTGGAACCGGATCTTGGCTCAGATCTGGGCCCAGATCTGGTTCGGCCTAGGTGGCTCGGCCACCGAGCCACCTCCTGGTGGCTCGGTTTTGGCCGACCCACCAGGTAGTGGCTCGGCCGTCGAGCCACCAGGAGGTGGCTCAGCCTTAGCCGAGCCACCCCTAGGTGGCTCAGCCACCGAGCCACCTCCTAGGTGGCTCGGCTTTGGCCGAGCCACCTAGGAGTGGCTCGGTTTTGACCGAGCCCTCCAGGTGTTGGTTGTTTTGTCGTTTTCCGGTTTTGCGGTTTATCCGAACTCTGATTTGTTGATCTGGACTCTGATTTGGCAGTCTGGATCTTGATTAGGCAGTAAATCTGCTTTGGTGTTCGAGTTCGAGTCCGCTTCTGATCTTGATTTGATCTTGATTCGTTCGAGTCCGCTCTTGATTGATGTGGTGGACTCTACTCGTTGATTCATCGACTCGTTAGCTTGATTGGGCACGTGATTGGAAGTTGTTTGCGTGCGGTTCGTTAACTTCATCGCCTCGTGAATCCGCTTCGTCGCATCTCACTTGGCTTCGGTGTTGTGATCTTACGAACATGCTTGGATATATCGCCCGATGGTTCGTTGGTTTGTCGAATCACCGTACCGAGCTGTGTTAAGGGACCTATAAGCAGTTTTATACGCCTACAGATACCCCCTCCAAAGTATTTCAGCCTCATTCTTTTATAGAAGAGTCTGGAATACTTTGAATATGATTGTCCCAACCTTCAATCGGTGTAACGGGCTCTTGGAATGACTTTTATTCTTGATTCTTTCAATCCTACAGGCTATTCGGTGCTTTGTCGAATGTCTGCAAGGGTTTCGGTGCTGCATTTATTGTCTAACCGTTGTCGAAATTTTGAACTTGGAGTCAATTCCTGATTTCCTGATCTTTAGCTCGTGTTTGCTGTTTCAACATAGAACCGACCATCGATTGTTGGCGTTGAGTCTTCATTTACAACGCGTTGTCCGGCGTTTGAGTTTCATTGTGACGCGTTGTCCGGCGTTTGACACAGTTTATACTCGTACGTCTGCTGGAGTCTACACAGTTTAAGCTCTTAAGGAATTGGAGCGTGGCGGATACTCGAATCACGAGACCAACTAACGGAGTTGATGCTTCAATGACTCATATTTATAGAATTTTTGGTAAATTCTCAGCCATCAACGGGTTTGATAAGCCTTTACCGACTACCGTTTGAGTCGGGCTAGCATACGGATTGTTTAAGTCCGTTCCGCATATGACGTTAAGCTAAAAGAGTTAACCCTTTTAGTGCTACGATATTGAATACGTAGACTTCGTTTTTCTCCTGTGAAAAAACTAAACGGCGACGTGTATCAGACGTTGACTTAGGATTTTTGGCAAATCCTCAGCCCTCAACGGATTTGACGTGCTCTTACCAATTACCGTTTGAATCGGGCTTACATACGGATTGTTTTAGTCTGTTCCGCATGTGACGTTGCGCTAAAGGAATGAACTCCCTTAGACTTTGTGCTATGATGTTGAATACATAGGCTTCGCCATTGTTACGGGAATAGGCTACCCGGCAACGCGTGTTAGGCGTTGACTTTAGGATTTTTGGCTAACCTCCAGCCTTCAACAGATTTGATTAGCCTTTACCGACTACCGTTTGAGTCGGGCTAGCATGCGGATTGTCTAAATCCGTTCCGCATGTGACGTTGTGCTAACGGAATGAACTCCCTTAGACTCACTGCTACGACTTCGAATACGTAGACTTCGCCATTGTTACGGGAATAGGCTACCCAGCAACGTGTATTAGACGCTGACTTATCCCTACTTAGGCTTCGGGATAAAGATCCCCAGAATCAGGTTCTGGTGTCTTCTTGGGTAGTACAAGACTAACCTGGCAACGCGTGTTAGGCGTCGGCATATCCTTCCTTAGGATTCAGGATGAAATTCCCCATGCGTGTAAGGAATGGATTTTGGTGTTTTTAATAACAACCTGCCATAATGTTGAATATGTAGGCGGGTGTTCTTTTTAACGGTTAAGAACTAACCGGCAGCGCGGGTTAGGCGCAGACTTATCCCTGCTTAGGTTTCAGGATATGATACCCCAGAATCGAACTCTGGTGTCTTTTTCTACGGAGAAAGACTAAATCGGCAGCGCGTGTTAGGCGCAGACTTATCCCTGCTTAGGATTCGGGATAAACTTCCTAGGATGAATCCTAGATTGATAAATTCTTGGAAAAGGTTGGTGTGGGAAAGGAAGAATTTTATATTCTATTTCCCGATCTTCTTTTAGGGCAAAGACGAACCCGATGCGGGAGAGGAAGAATTTTATATTCTATCTCCCAACACTAAAGAGGAAGAATTTTATATTCTATCTCCAGTTAGAAAGGAGACTCGAGGTGGGATCTCCACCCCCAGAATCCGGAAAGGTGAAACTAAGAGTGGAATCTCCACTCCGAGAATCGAAAAGATTCGGATAACCCTAACTGTCGGAAGGTCTGATTACCGAACTAAATATGAATTTCTCGTTTATCGAGAGTGAATTGTGGTTTTGGTCCTAACTGTAGGAAGGTTTGACTAAGCGGGAGTTTGAGATGACCCTAACTATAGGAAGGTTTGATCACTCATTTTGAAAGTGGACCTCTCGTTCATTGGAGGAATCGAGAGGGGATTTTGGTTTTGGCCTTAACTGTAGGAAGGTTTGACCATATGGGAGGTTTGAGACGATCCTAACTGTAGGAAGGTTTGATCGCTCAATTTATGGGCCTCTCGTTCATTGAAGGAATCGAGAGGGGATTTTGGTTATGGCCCTAACTGTAGGAAGGTTTGACCAAGTAGATAGTGAGAGTGAGAATACAAATCACAACGGGAGTGTTGACTCATATAAATCACAGTGGGGGTTTAGTGTTTATCATCTAATTTGTAATGATCAGGTTATCCTTAAGAAAATTACATGTAACATCCTTTCGGGAACTTCCCGTTACATGAATCATCCACCCCCAGCTTCTTCGCGAAACTGGGTTTATCATTACATCTGATTGTATGATCGCGTTATCCTTAAGAATATTACGTATAAAATTCTCCAGGAACTTCCCGTCAATGGTAGGAAACAGTTTAGACTCATATACCTATTAGAGTATCAGGGAGCAGTTTAACCTCTTATACCGGTCGGAGGATTGAGAAGCAGTTTATACTCATATACTCTTCGGAGTGTTGCCGTTCTCAACTGGCTTACCCTAGCATTATGACGCCGGCTTCAGCCAAGGTCTGGATGCTATTCTTTAAAGTAAAGCAGGCCTTGGTGGGATGAAGGATCCTCCTGTGGTACGCGTAGTACTTCGGATCCGTAGTATCGTTAGCTTCCTCCTGATTCGTGATCGGTGGCAGCTTGATCTTGTTATTTTCAAGGAGGGATTCGAAGATGGCTGGAACATCTTCGTCCTTAAAGGAGTACTCTTTTTGGAGCCTCTGATCCGAAGTCTTCTGCTGTCTCCGGGGCTGCTGTTGCGACGTTTGATTAGCATCAACAGCCGCTGCAGGTGTCTTGCCCCTACCACGGGAGGCGAAGTTCGAGTTCGGAGGATTAG
Organism: Asparagus kiusianus; assembly: GCA_022839385.1. Classification (NCBI taxonomy): domain Eukaryota; kingdom Viridiplantae; phylum Streptophyta; class Magnoliopsida; order Asparagales; family Asparagaceae; genus Asparagus; species Asparagus kiusianus. Next base: position 202,763 of record BQKN01065595.1, on the reverse strand, counting down.
CCATCGGTTGGCTCCTCTCGGCCTTCTTCCTTTTGAGGAATCGCTCGGCTTGCTCTCCTTGGACCTTCAAATCCTTCCATGTTTTGGACGGTGTTGTCCCTATTGCTTCCAACACGTCCAATGCGAGGTTGTTGTGGCAAGTCTGGAGAATGAACTCCTCAGTGATCGGGTCCCGACAGTTCATCGCCTTGTTTCGGAACCTTTTGACGAAGGTATCAACTAATTCCCCGTCTGTCTGTTTCTCGTCAAGTAACGACCCGATGGATATCTCGGTGTCGTCGTCGAAGAAGTTGGTGAGGAATTTAGTCTCGATGTCATCCTAGCTATTCACACTTCCTGGCTTGAGGCGACGATACCAATCGAAGGCGGCTCCACGAAGAGTGCCAACGAAAGACCGTACCATCAGAGGCTCATTACCAGAGATAACCCCTAGGTGTGATTTGAAGTAAATCAAATGCTGAGTGGGTGAACCCTCCTCATCGAACGGCGTGAAGTTAATTAGATTGAACTTCGCCGGATACGGGATTGATTCCCACTCTCTTGGGTATGGACAAGGAATGCCCATCTTCTTCATCTCTTGAGCGGAAATCAACGTATTGATTTTGCTCTCGAGGTTTTTAATCTTCAAACTTTCACCCGTATTTTCGTTAGCATTCTCGTTACTACCCCCTGCATTGACGGGAGGATTATTAGCATTGTGCGCTTCATCCGCATGTGCGTCCTCATGTTCCTGATTAACCTGGTTACGACGACTTGGTTCGCCTTGCTGGTTTGTCAGTGCCTGGATTTGTTGGTCATGCATTTCTCTCATATTCTGCATGGCCATCTGCATTTCGAACCTGAAGCTCTCCTGTTGTTTGGCCATGGCTTCTTCGAGCATCTTGGCCACTTGTTTCGCGCTTATCATAAGTGACTCGCGGGGTTGTCCTTCGCTGGACATTGTATTATCTGATGCGACCGCAGAGCAGGCATCCGATTCTTCATCTTCTGAAGGTAATCTTGTCCGAACCCTACCATAAGTTGCTCGTATAATGGCTCCGGACTGCAGATGAGTTACACGCCGGGGTACTTCTGGAATCGACTCGGGATTATCCTGTGTCGATGTCCCTTTGCTGGTCATATTAGTGGTGACCCTCGGAAATTCTCCATCTTCGACTACCGTTCTTTTTTGTCGGAAACGCCTAGGCCTTGGTTTTGGCGTTTTGCTATTGAGTCTTTCAAAAACTGAAATTCTTTTGGGGACCGTCTTGATGCAGTTGCACTCAGACAATACTGCTCGAATGAGTTTGGAATAGGGGCACTGAGTTTCTAGTTTTCGAGGACTCCTTTTCCTGGTTTTACTCGTACCCCCAACACGATAGTACAACTCGTCGGTTTGAAGGTCGGAGTAACCTATCGTGTGTTGGCACGACTTCTCAGGTATAACGTTATCATCATCAGACGACAATGTTTCCTTCTGAGGGTGAACTGCCTTCTTTAGGCTTTCAAGAGTCACGCGTCTCGAAACACGCCTTTGTGTGCGTGAGTTCTCGGCGGGCTCCTGGACTTCAATGCGCAAACTGGTGCGCGTAGTTGCCATGAACTCCTTGTCATGTTGAGGGTGGTGGCGACCCCCAGCATGTTGAGTCGTTCGGGGCTTCTTTATCGGGCCCAAACGTTCTTGGATTGGAGCTTTGCATCCCTCATCGGGAAGCGGACCGAGGCGCTCCAAAACTAACCTCCTTCTTCGGGATGGTTCGGAAGGTTGAACTTGCTTTGAAGGCTGCAATGGTTGCTCTTTAGCCTGAACTGCCGCTTCAGACTTCGGCCTCCACACTTGGCGGGTTGGTGGCGGCTTTTTGGCCACTTCCTTCTGCAGTCTTCTGCGGGCTTCTTGGACTTGAGCCCGTGCTTGCACTGACAGCGCGCGACGCTTGCGAATGCGCTCATCCAGTGTCGAACGATTTCGTTTGACACGGATCCATTCATTCGTTGGCGGCTTGGAGGAGCTACCATTCATTGGTTGTTGAGGCTGTTTGCCTCTCCTGTTCTTCAGATCCGCATCGTAGCGGATTCCGTCAGTGGACTCCAGCGCCTTTACGAATTGCCGCGCCAGGCGTTGACGTCGCCTCTGGTGGGCTCTCTTTGAAAGAGTCGCTACGCCTTCAGCGACGGGGGTATTGGCCAGAACAGATCTGACCTGGTTGGAGGTCGGTGGAACTTCACCCGATGCAACTTCGACATCAATCGGGGTGAGATCTTTGTTGGTATTCTCTACTTCTTCATACCAACGGACTTTTCTCTTGGAGGAGAACTTCTTGGACTTGCGAGGGGAGGTGGATCCAGACGAGGATGAGAGATACTCCTCGAACTTTTGTTGTCGAATTCATACTCGACCTCCTCCTCGACCGGGATTGAGATCCGCGGCTGCGATGCAACGATCTCGACAGCGAGATCAGTGGCTCCCACTGTGGTCGCCAGATTGTTCGCGGGAAAAATTGTTTTTTATTGAAGTCATTGTTTCCTTGAGCAACTGTTTATCGGTTACAAAAGATCCGATCTTTTTATAAGATCCGGTTACAACAAAATCAAAGAAAAATCTAAAAAGATTACAACTTTCCTGAACAAATCGCAAGATCCTGTTTTGCGGTCTCTTGCTTGTGTGGGTTCTTCGCCTACGCCGGGGTTAATCCGTGGACCACCGCGCGATCATGATCCGGTCGGATCTACACGGTATGACGGGTGTTATTTCACCAAGGAAATAACAGCCGGGGGTATTATTTCACCAAGGAAATAATAGCCCTAAGTAATCGAAATCGACCAAGCGAAATCGATACTCTTCTCGGGATCAAAAACCAAGTTTTGATCTGGAGGATGACCGTGTAGATCTCAGATCTGATCTCCCTCGAACTCCTGCCTTATTTGGTGTGGATGATCGCCAAGAACCAGATCTGAAAAGTCTCCCCTTCAAAGTTCCAAAGCCTCAATCTTTTTTAGTCTTGAGCCTTCAATCCAGCAGAGTTTCGCCTCCAAAAAATCCCAACCTCTAAAAAATGAGCCCTCAAGTCCTATTTATAGGCATTTGTAAATGGATCTGGGCTCAGATCTGGGCCCAGATCTGGTTTGGCCAAGGTGGCTCGGCCACCGAGCCACCTCCTGGTGGCTCGGTTTTGACCGAGCCACCTCCTAGGTGGCTCGGCTTTGGTCGAGCCACCTAGGAGTGGCTCGGTTTTGACCGAGCCCTCCAGGTGTTGGTTGTTTCGTCGTTTTCCGGTTTCGTGGTTTATCCGAACTCTGATTTGTTGATCTGGACTCTAATCTGGCAGTCTGGATCTTGATTAGGCAGTAAATCTTCTTTGGTGTTCGAGTTCGAGTCCGCTTCTGATCTTGATTTGATCTTGATTCGTTCGAGTCCGCTCTTGATTGATGTGGTGGACTCTACTCGTTGATTCATCGACTTGTTAGCTTGATTGGGCACGCGATTAGAAGTTTTTTGCAAGCGGTTCGTTAACTTCGTCGTCTCGTGAATCTGCTTCGTCGCATCTCACTTGGCTTCGGTGTTATGGTCTAACGAACATGCTAGGATATATCGCCCGATGGTTCGTTGGTTTGTCGAATCACCGTACCGAGCTGTGTTAAGGGACCTATAAGTAGTTTTATACGCCTACACAAGTGTCGGCAGTTAATATTGAGAAATCCATATTTATCTACTTTCAAAGTGGTCTCTTTTCCTTTGTCGTGCACATCCCACCACTCACAACCAAAAAGAACAACCTTTGTTCCACTAAGATACACTAATTCAACAACTTCAACCAAAGCACCATAATAATCTATATCTCCAACATCACCAGCATCACCAACAACTGCAACCCCGCTATTTTGAGTTGACAAACAATTATCTCGACTTTCTGTATGAAATTGATGTCCATTTATGATAAATCCAGTAAAACATTTGATAATCTTACTTGTACCACAAGATAATAAAAGTAAGTCATCATCTTCTCGATAACTTTGATAAACCTATACAAAATCAAGATATGATCAGGTCATGGAATATATAATAAAATAAACCAAAAAGAAAAAAAGGCAATATATTTACTAGAGATTGGAACCACTCGATAAAGTTATTATCCCAATATTTATCATCATAATGATTTGTTGGTTCTCTCACGAATTTATTGTTGTCCCTATATTAATATATCATGAATATGATTAACGTTGACTAATTATAGTAAATTTATTAATAGAATATTAAACTTTAGTGATTTACTCAATGTATGGTTGCACTTCATCACAGTTCTTTAGAACATAAATATGAGCTTGCAACCACTCACGTTCATCAAGGTAGCGGTAGGTAATGGCACCCAATGCCCGCCCATGTTTTCTGAAAATAGAGAGTTGTCCTTCATGACATTCTCTACTGCCATCTTCATAAGTTTTTTCAAGGCAATTTAACTTTGTCTCGAAGCCTTTTAGATACCTTGAGCAAAGAGTTATGCATTCATCTTCTATATATCCTTCAACAATTGACCCTTCTGGACGTGCCCTATTTTTAATATATGACTTATAAGTATAAAACCGACGCTCCACTGGGTACATCCATTGAAATCAAACAGGCCCTGTAAGTATTGCTTCAGATGCTAAATGAACTACTAAATGCAGCATAATATCAAAAATTGAAGGTGGAAAAATCTTCTTAAGCTTACATAACGTAAGTGGAATCCGCTCATGAATTTGCTTTACTTCATCCACCCTTAATGTCTTGGAACATAATATAGTGAAGAAAATGAAAAGTTCAATTATTGGTTCACACATTTTTGTAGGAAGAAGGTCATGAATCGATATAGGAATCAAGTGCTTCAAAAGAATGTGACAATCATGACTCTTTAACCCCAAAATCTTACGCTCTTTAAGGTTTACACATTGAGAAATATTAGATGAAAATGCATATGGAACTTTTAAATCCTTCAGAAATTAACAAAATTTGCTTTGCTCTTCTTGGGATAAAGTATAACAAGCTGCTGGCATCACAAGTTTATCTCCTCTCTAGATTGGTTGTAACTCTAGTTTTAAACCCATTGCTTGTAAATCAAGATGGGCGTTGATATTATCCTTTGTCTTTCCTTTAATGTTCATGATTGTTCCAGCAAACTATCACAAATATTCTTCTTAATATGCATGATATCTAAATTATGTCGCAATAAGAGAGTTCTCTAATATGGCAAATCAAAAAAAATCTTTTCTTATTCCAATTATCTCCCCGTCTTTCGTGTGATATTTTTAGTTTCTTCTCAGGATGATTGGTCAAGGTGATCCCTATAAGATCTTCCACCTGCTTAAGGATGTCATCTCCGGTCAACTTCGGCATTGCATACTCTCTCTCCCTAGTGCCATCAAATGATTTCTTATCCTTTCACCCTGTGATTTTCATCAAGATAGTGACAATGTCCTATATAGATCTACTTGCCTCCATTAGATAACCTTATAGAGTGAGTGTGCTTATTACAACAAGTACATGCTAATTTCCCCTTAGTGCTCCATCCAAATAAATTTGCATAAGCAGGAAAATAATTAATAGTCCAAATTAGTGCTGCACGTAAAATGAAATTCTGTCTCAGAGATACATCATATGTTCGAACGCCTGAGGCCCACAACTCCTTTAGTTCTTCTATCAATGGTTGTAGTAGGTGTCAATAGCATCTCTAGGACCAGTTGGACCAGGAATAAGCTTAGATAAAATAAACTTGGATTGCTACATGCACATCCATGGTGGTAAGTTATATGGTACAAGTAAAACAAGTCATATACTATATAAAACTTTTGAATTTGTGAAAGGCTGGAAACCATCACTTGTAAGACTAAGTCTAACATTTCGGGGCTCTTCGGCAAAACTTTCATGTAGCTCATTAAAGTTTTTCTATGCCTTAGAGTTAGCTAGATGCTTCATCACTCCGTCCTCAACTTGTCTTTTATGGTGCCATCTCAAATCAGAAGCTATATTCGAAGACATGTAAAGCCTTTGCAATCGTGGCTTAAGAGGAAAGTATTGCAATGTCTTTTGTGGTATTTTTTTACCATTTGCCTTTTGCTTGATCTATTTTTCATGTTTATCAAGTTTCCATCTAGAAGCACCACATCTCTGACACATATCAAGACCTTCTTCGCTTTTCCAAAAAACATGCAAGAGAATTGACACTAATAAATTTTTTCATATGATAGGCTAAGGCCTCGGATAAACTTTTTGGCCTCGTCATACGAATTACGCAGTGTTGATTCCCCTAACAATAGCTCATCATTCAAAAACAGGAGTAACATTATGAATGATTTATTACTCCACCTATTTAGACTCTTTATGTGAAGCAGTTTCACTAAAGCAGATAACTTAGAACATTTAGAGCCTTCATACAAAGGTTTCTTAGAGTCACCTAAAAGACTGTAGAATTGTTTTGCATGTCCATCTAGTTCCTGCTCAAGAATATCCTGACTCGACGTGGCATCAGGTGCAACAACGCTAGGTGAATTATAAAATAAATCTCTAATCATTTCTTGCATTTCATCGTCACTCTGGCTTTCTTCTACTATTTCTTCTTGTTCTTTATCAGACTCTGATATGGACTCACCCTGTCTTTCACCGTGATGACACCAAAATCTATAGTTTTTAATAATTCCATGAACAATCAAGTGGGTCTTTACCAGCTCATGATTACCATACATGACATTGCTGCATTTAATAGATGGACATCGAATTTCAAAGTCACCATCCTTTTGATTGAAACTATCCAACAGCTTCTCATATGCATAGTCTAAAAACTTATCAACCCATTTTTCATATTTTGGATCAAGTCTATCATCATCTACTTGGTCCATCCAATCTTTATTCGGCACCATTTAAAGCAATGTACTAAAATTTCCTGAAAAATATTTCAACCTCGTCAAAAACTAAACACAAAGAAATGCTTAATTTTATTTACAGACTCATATGTTCAAATATAGGATCAATCAGCATCTAAAGGCAAATATGTTAAAATATAACAAATTAGTAAATATAACAAATTAGTAAAAGAACTCATTTTCCTTTCAAAGCACATGTGATGTAGGAGCTAGGATTATAACAAATAAAATAACTTATTAATGGAAAGTGGTATGTCCAAGCTTGATAGGTACGTCCAAATAGTTAAAGAAATGATCATTTGAAATGAATGTAACTTAAGTAAATACCACATATGTTATATTGGTTTTGAAGTCATATTATTCTTTTTTGTAGGAACATCAAAAAGATGGTGGACAAGCTTCAAATGAAGGAAGGAAACAAATAGTACCAATGCAGACAAAAAGTAAGAGCGATGGTATTTCAAGGAGGCATAATCTTAAAGCTATTGCACTTAAATACCATATAATTTCCCTTACTTTACACTTGTATACCCTCATTTATTTTTGGCAGCACATATTTATCCTAAAGTAAATTCAGACTTATATACCCTTGCTTGTATATAGATAGCACTGATATGCCTGAAACTTTTAAAACTTACACTTAAATACCCTAAAGTTTTTAAAAACTGCACCTAAAAGTATAAAATTTTTATTACTAGTTTAATTCTTCAAAACTTGTGTTATTGTTATCTGTTTTAGTTCCTTTACTCTAAATTATAAGTTTTATACATGTGTGTGTTCAAATAGGAAGAGCACAATGAGAAAATGCTCATCATTAGAAACAAAAAAAAGTTAATTGCACTTAAATACCTTATTGTTTCAACTATGATGTACTTATATAACCATATACTTATTTCTGGTAACTACCTTAAACCTTTTAAAACTTTCACATGTATACTCTTTCTAATTATTGGTAGCACTTATATACCCTAAAGTTTTTAAAACTTACACTTAATCAATGTAAAGTGTATCTTAAATATCCCAAAGTTTTTAAAATTTATAGTTAACTACCCTGTTAACTACCCTTAATTTTGCATAGTGGAAGATATTATAGTGTTAGTTTTAATAACTTTACGGTATTTAAGTACAAGTTTCAAAACTTTAAGATATACAAGTGCTGATGCAACAAGTGAATGTATACAAGTGTAATTTTTTAAACTTTATGGTATAAAATGCTACCAAAAACAAGTGCAGGGAAACTATAGGGTACTTGAGTGCAATTACACCAAACAAAAACTATAGGGTACTTTAAGTATAGCGTATTTTATGACATAAGTGCATAAGTGCAAATACTATAATTTTAATATGTTGGTGTAACTTCTTATATGTTAACCTTCTATGTATTATAGCCACGGCAAGACACACATGATCACAAATATGCATATGAGCCTATTATAGATATATAACATTAAGTAATGGAAATACAATAAATTTTAAAACTTTCACATGTATACCCTTTCTAATTTTTGGTAG
>BQKN01065595.1:170156-191313 GCA_022839385.1 Asparagus kiusianus | reverse complement strand
ATATAAATTTAGATCAAGACATCTTGAAAAATTATTTTCTACTCTAATTTAAGCATGCAAAAATTTTATTCATTTAATTAAAAGTCTAAGTCAAGACTTTAGTAAGGTATACTATTTTGAAACTTATTTCTTAAGAAATTTATTTAGAGTTACATAATAGGTGAACACCTAGCCCTAGCTAGACTCAACTCTCAATCCTAACCACCTTGAGTATGCTGTAAAAACAGGTTCAAATAGAAACTAAACTATGATGCCCCTAATTTCACACATGCCTACAGTCCAAGGTGAACCCAATGATGTCAAACCTGTCATGTACTCATACTGTGCAATAACACGTTTCACCATCACAATAATATCTTCTAGTGGAATCAAACAACAAGTGTAGGTACAAAACAGGCAAATGAAGGTAATAATGTAATGGACATGATATATAAAGAAGAGATATCTAGAAATAATCAATAATCATGTTCCCAACAGAAATAAATAAAATACAACTGATACTAGAACAAATGTAAAATGTCTCAGTACATAGAATCAATGGAAATGCTACTAAGGCACTCTGTCTTTCCAAAAATATAATACAACTCTAAATATCTAAAAATAAATAATATACTACTATGGAGCATAAATAACTACTAATATAAATAAAGATGGAGACAAAGCCGAACCTCCATCAACCTGCGACTCTCTGTGCGCTTGACTCGCTGCCTAAAAAGAGGGGAAACAACGAGCGTCAAAATGGTAGAGAGACCATCTCCATCACCCCCAGGGAGAGGGGGTTAGGAGTATATATGAAAATAAGTTACTATATATAAATATAAAATTATCTATCCTGAACTAAAAGGAGATTGAGATTTAGAAATCCACAACACGAGAATTAGTACGTCGAGTGAAATAATCCAAACAAGTAAACCCTCATGTATATACCATGTCTCAAATTATGAATCACTAAATCCCAACTCTAGAGTCCTAGGAATGAAACAGTAAATAAAAGAAACACAAGTCCATACCTCAACAATACAAGTCACATTAAATCCTTATACTACCCTCAGGTAGTTGGCGCAGTCATAAAGAATATCATCCGATACATTCATCTCGCATAGTATAGTCTATGTATGACAACCTCAGTACATACCCTACTCTCGGGTAACTAACAATGAATCATAAATGAAATCTGTGTAGTTCTCTATCTAGAAATATAATAATGCACATGGGGTGAAGTCTACCACGGTCTCATTGCAGTATAGCAACTAACACACCCTGAGTGTAGTCCCCCGTGGTCTCATTACGAAGTGCCAACTATCTCACTCAGTAATGATGTACAACGGAGTGTAGTCTGTTGTGGTCTCATTGTAACAAACAAACTAACCATCCCGAGCGTAGTCTACCGTAGCCTCATTGCGATATACCAACAAACGTGCTCAAGCTTCCGACTATTATGAAATGTAATATGTGTATCACTATATTTTTTGAAAAATCTTAGGAATATATGTTACTCACCTCTATCGCTCGTGTGAACGCAACCCAAAAATGTATGCTTTAGTATCCAAACACGTATCTCGATGTGTGGACCCGAAATTCATATTCACGATTAACTCGCGTATCAATCAAACAACAAACATAGTGCAACACAGACCAGTCAACCAAAAATGACTCTTCGATCAACTGAAATACGTGCACAAATTTCCACATGCAAATTAATAGGGATCGGTCGACCGACTCCTTCACTTCGGTCAACCGACCCGAGCACAAATAGAATACATGTTTCAATTTTTAGTTTTTGATCTACAATGCTACAAATTGCTAATTTTGTATGAAAACACATAAAATAAATCCTATTTAATGTGATTAGGGTTCAGTTATCTACATGAATAACAAACATGATATCTAGTTAAGTTGTCTAAACCCTAACATGTTCATATTCATCAAAAACACCATGGAGACCAATAAAACTCAATGAAAACTCATATTAAATTTTATTTCAGATCTTAAATTCATATTAGAGAATTCATTTATATCTTTTTAAAGCAAAAATATTGAATCTTTATATCATATAACTTACAAGAACAATATTCATATATAAACCAGGTTTAAGCCTCAATAAAAACCAAATAAAACTCAATAAAAATCAATTAAAATTTAGGATGGAATTGGAGGAGATAAAATTTGCCTTAAAACGCTATTGGAAAACCCAAGGATACAAGAAAACAAGTTTTCCCTCGCCAAACGCTAACAATATCGCCCTCTTCTCGGTATTTGCTTCACAAAGCTCTCAAAATTCACCACAAATATACTCTAGGGTTTTTGAGGGGAGAGGTGTTAGACCCTAGAGGGGGGTTGATTAGGGTCTTATGCTAATCTAATCCGATTAAATACCAATTAAAATTAATTAACAAGTTATCCTAGCAAGTATGGAATACAACAAGATATATGATCTAGGATAAGCAATATGAACAACAAGATATATCCTAACAAAAAGATATAGGCAATGTATGTGCAAGGATATATAAATTCAAGGGCAAACAATCTAAACTAGATAGTGGACAATATAATCATCAAGCAATATACAAAGGCGATATAAGATATGAACACAAAAGTAAGTACGCCAATGCAATCACAAACAAACAATATGATTACGGAGTTCGGTCCCCACGACCTATGTCTCCGCTCCTCACCTCGAGGAGATCTCCACTATCACACCGGGTTTTCTACGCTTACCCGAAAAACGTTTACACCTCATAATACGGTTTTCTAGCTAACCGAAAACTTTACAAACACTCACAATGTAACTACACTAAATACAACCTCAAGTGTTGGTCTCTAGCCCGTGTCTCCCTCAAGTGCTCGGAATTATCACCTCTCTCTAGGCTACCAACGCCACTACTCTTGGGATAACCCCGTCTCTCACCACACACTCCTCTTGGTGTACTAGTGTAATACAAGTGATCTCACAATGAAAGCTCACAACAAAAAATTGTTCTCTACAATGGATGAGAACACAATGTAGGCTCACTCTCTAAGTCACACAATCCCACAACCTAATTATACAATGTATGCAAATACAATAAGCTCAATGGTTGTGTGTGAACAAAGAGTATCAATAAAATCAACTAAACTCAATATAATCACTAGCTTAATAAAATAATAATTAAACAATAAAATGTAAAGCTAGATTGAGTTTAGAAAACTTCTCCAATAAATGACAAGAGTGAGAGAGATGATTTGAAGCCCAAACACCAAAGATTATCTCCTCAAGCCCTTGTGAAATTGTCTTCACAAACCAAACTCTTAAACAAGGCTTTAAACACCTTAAACAAACTTAAACCCTTGATTAAAACTTGTTAAACCTTTTTTCTTGTTAGATGGGAGAGGTAAATGCAATGGGGTATTTATAACAACCCAAGACATCAGCCAAAACCCCAAGGAAATGACCAAAAACCCACACAAAAATAGAATCTGGAAATAGCCGTTACTGTTCAACGGTCATATTTATAAGTCGACTTGCATTCGACTTAGTATAAGTCGACTTGCATTCGACTTGGTATAAGTCAACTTGAAAGATCACATAAGTCGACTTGCCAGATGAAAATAACACATAAAATTCAGCACATAAGTCGACTTGAAAAATGACATAAGTCGACTTGGTCTAAGTCGACTTAACAGTTCGAGTAAGTCGACTTGGCAGAGAGTTTTTACACATTCCAGAGCATTTCATAAGTCGACTTATAAACTCTGATAAGTCAACGTATGAACATGCACAGACACTGTGCATGTCCAAAATCTGATTTTAAAAGTGCCTTTAAAAATAACAACTAAATTCCAAAAATTGTAAAACTTTGGGAAATCATTGTAAACATGTAAATGAACATGTTATAAAAAGAATTTTTGGAATTACACTTCCCAAAAGTGAAAACTCATCATTTTATAAAACTAGTCCAAAACATGAAAACTAAACATACATGTTTTTGATATTTGACATAAACCATGTTTTGAAACTTTGTAAAATGATTTTATAGACTTAATAAAATATGTATAAACTGATATTGAAGTCTATAAGCTAATAAAATAATATTTTCACAAAAATTACATATTCTATGCAATAAGTACTAAAACACAATAGAGTATGGAATATGTAATATCATATATATAACCATAAAAACCAAAACACATGTATGTATATATATAACTATATATATGCATAGAAACCAAAAACTTATGTATATATATAACTATATATATATATACGAAGAAACCAATAAATGTGTGTGTATAAGATATTGAGCTTAGAGTATATAACACACATAATATAAAATCTAAAACTTCATTACCTAAGCAATCTTGATCTTTAATTAAGCTTGACTTGGTACACCGCGGATGAAGCTTGAACTTGATCTTTAACTTGAATTGCAAAGCTTCACCGACATTCCACCAACCTCCATTTGATGTGATCGTGTTGGTCTCTAGCCTAGAGAGAGGTGATAATTCCGAGCACTTGAGGGAAACATGGGCTAGAGACCAACACTTGAATTGCAAGCTCAATCATATATACACACACGTATTTGATTTTTATAGTTATATATATATACACACAAGTTTTGGTTTCTATGTATATATATAGTTATATACATACATACATGATTTTGAGTTTTCATGTTTATAAATATGAGATTACATATTTCATATTTATTATTGTTTTGGTTTAGCTACATAGATATGAAACAACAAACAAATTTATTCACATTTTAATTTGTTTCATATTCTATTATGTTTAAGAATATATTGTATAGAATATGCAATTCTATGAAAATATTGTTTTCTTCATTTATGGACTTAACAATAATGATATACATCTTCTATTAAGTCTATATAATTATTTTGCAAAGTTTCAAAACATGGTTTATGTCAAATGTCAAAAACATGTATGTTTCCTTTTCATGTTTTTGAACATATTTGTAAAATGATGAGTTTTTACTTTTGGCAAGTACAATTCCAAAAATTCTTTTTGTAATATGTTCATTTATATGTTTACAATCATTTCCCAAAGTTTCATAATTTTTGGAATTTATTTGTTATTTTTAAAGGCACTTTAAAAATCAGTTTTTCAACATGAACAGTGCCTGTGCACGTTTATAAGTCGACTTATAAACCCTGACAAGTCGATTTATGAAATGCTCTGGAATGTGAAAAAACTCTCTGCTAAGTCGACTTACTCGAACTGTTAAGTTGACTTATACCAAGTCGACTTATGTCATTTTCCAAGTCGACTTATGTGCTGAATTTTATGTGTTATTTTCATCTGGCAAGTCGACTTATGTGATCTTTCAAGTCGACTTATACCAAGTCGAATGCAAGTCGACTTATAAATATGACCGTTGAACAGTAACGGCTATTTTCTAGATCTGTTTTTGTGTGGGTTTTTGGTAATTTCCTTGGGGTTTTGGCTGATGTCTTGGGTTGTTATAAATACCCTATTGCATTACCTCCCCTATTCAACTAAGAGAAAAGTTTTAAAGAGTTTTTACAAGTTTGTTTAAGGTTTTCTAAGTGTGTTTAAGAGTTTGGTTTGTGAAGATAATTTCACAAGGGCTTGAGGATATAATCTTTGGTGTTTGGGCTTCAAATCATCTCTCTCTCACTCTTGTCATTTATTGGAGAAGTTTTCTAAACTCAATCTAGCTTTACATTTCATTGTTTGATTATTATTTTATTAAGCTAGTGTTTATATTAAGTTTAGTTGATTTTATTTATCTCTTTGTACACACACAACCATTGAGCTTATTGTATTTACATTCTTAGTATAATTTGGGTTGTGGGATTGTGTGACTTAGAGTGTGAGCCTACATTGTGTTCTCATCTATTGTAGAGAACGATTTATTTGTATTAAGCCTTCATTGTGAGATCACTTGTATTACACTAGTACACCAAGAGGAGTGTGTGGTGAGAGACGGGGTTGTCCTAAGAGTAGTGGCGTCGGTAGCCTAGAGAGAGGTGATAATTCAGAGCACTTGAGGAAAACACGGGCTAGAGACCAACACTTGAGGTTGTAGTTAGTGTAGTTACATTGTGACCGATTGTAAAGTTTTCGGTTAGCTAGAAAACCGTATTGTGAGGTGTAAACGTTTTTCGGGTAAGCATAGAAAACCCGATGTGATAGTGGAGATCTCCTTAAGGTGAGGAGCGGGGACGTAGGTCAGGCGGACCGAACCTCGTGAACATATCGTTTTGTTTGTGTTTGCATTGGCGCACTTATTTTCATATTTATATTGCCTTTGTCAATTGCTCATTGTTTATACTCCCACTATCTTGTCTATATTGCTTCACCCTTGTTTATGTTTATATATCCTTGCACATACATTACCTATATCTATTTGTTAGGATATATCTTGTTGTTCATATTACTTATCCTAGCTTACATATCTTATTGTATTTCATACTTGCTAGGATAACTTGTTAATTATTTTTAATTGGCATTTAAATCGGATTAGATTAGCATAAACCCTATTCACCCCCCTCCTAGGGTTCCTTCCTAGTTGCATTAGGTTACTAACAATTGGTATCAGAGCTTGGTGCTCTTTGATTTAAGGTCTAACCACCTTGAGTTAAAGATCCAAGTTAGCTTTTTGTGCTAATCTAGTTTTGCGATTTATTGATTACATTGCTTGCATATTTATATAATTATGGCTATGAATGATGCATCTTGTTTAGGCTATGATCCTAGTGTTGCTCCTAAATTCAATGCTTTCCCCTATGCTCAATGGTGTTTTAGATTTAAAATATTTGTTCAATCTAAAAATATCGATTTATGGGAAGTTATTGATTATGCTTATATTGTGCCCACGTTGGAGAAATCCAAGTGGAGCAAACATAATAAAAATATGTTTACTATGAACAAGCTTGTGTTAGAATTTTTATTAAATGCATTTGATTCATCAATGTCTAACAAGCTTGATTCTTTTGATAGAGCTTATACATTATGGAAATTTATAGAAGCGCATCAAGGGAACTTGGAGGCGATCCGACGAGCCTTGGCGGTTTCTTCTTCAAGTTCTATTAGAGCATCACCATCATGCACACGACCACTAGGCGATAGCCCTAGTGTGGTAAGCGATTCGGAATCCGATGATGATATACATATTAATGAACTCGCTTGTGCATATGATAGATTAGCGCATGCCTATAAAAAATTACAAAATGATTTTATTGATTTAAAAAGCAAGCATGTTAATTTGAAATCTGATCATGAGAAGCTAGTGTCCAAATTTGATATCATTGAAAAAAAAAATATAATGCTTAAAGAAAATAATGATATGTTAAATTTGGAAAATGAAAAATTAACCTCATCCCTTTCTAGCTTAACTCATGCTAATGATGATGCTATGCTAGAAGTAGAATGTATTAGAAATGAATTTGATTCTATTAAGAATAATCATCCATGCTCAACTTCTATGTCCAATACATGTATGCAAAATGTTGAGTTGAGTCAAGTTAAACATCGCATATCTTGTTTAGATTCAACCTTAAAAACATGTATGGTAAACCATGATAAGCTTATTAACATGTGTGCTAAGTCTCATGCTACTACACCTAAACATATCTTACATCATGCTCACATGTATAGCAAAATTTATAAGTGCTCTATTTGTGGTCGTAAAGGTCATTTATCTAAATTTTGCTATGATGCACAAAAATCTAAAAATAGTAATATCAATGCTTCTTGTGCATCTCATAAGGCTCTTTCATCACACACACATGTACATGCACACGCACATAATGTTCATCATAAGCATGCTAGTGTGTATAAATGTGATTATTATGGTTGCTTTGGTCATTTGGCCAAATATTGTTTTGACTTGAAAAATAAATCTCATTTGCCAAATGCTTCTAATAGACCACATGCTTTTAAATGTGATGTTTGTGGTAGGTTTGGACATCTTGCTAAATTTTGTTTTGATATGCAAAAAGCTTCTAAGTTGCAATATGTTCCAAATAGATCATTGTTTAAGAATGTTTCATATTTGCAAAATATTTCTAAAAGAAAATTCTTATTTGCAAATGATTCCCGTGCACGAGCTAATGGTCCACAAAAACAAATGGATCTCTTTCATTGCATAAATTGCAATCGTAAGGGTCATTTGAGTGGTTATTGTTTTGACCGTGTTAGTGCACCACATGCGCCCAAAAGGGTTCATAACCCTAGGGCTTTGAGCTTAAAAGATAGGGGTCATGTCCCTAAATCTTTTGGTACAAAGAGTTCTTGGGTACCAAAACAAATTTGATTTTAAACCAAGAATTCTAGTGTTTTTATTTTTCTTTTATCTTGGTTTTGAAAATTATGTTTTAAAATCTTTTTGTTATGAAAACAATTTTTCTTTTATCAAATCTTTTATTTTCATAATTATTAGTCTTGATTTTGATGAGAGGTTTTTGTTTATATAACCCTCCGGGTTTATTGGGTGTTTATTCCTAAATTATGTTTACCAGGTGCAAAAATATTTATATGGGTTAATACTAGCTCAAGAGCTAGATATAGTTGCCTCTCTTGATTTTTAAAAATCAAAGATGATTTTTAGTTTTTCAAATCCATAGTTCATGATTCTTGTATGTTACTTTTGAACTATGAAAATTTTGCTTTGATTTGTTTCTTTGAATTCATTATATTTAACTTCTATGATGATATTAATATGTTTGTGCTTATGGATCATCTACTTGTGTTTTATAATGTATTCTATATATGGTTTGATCAAGTTCTACAAAGAAAACTTCCTTTATTGATCAAACATCATTTTTGGTTTAAATGGTTGATTTATGACTTCATTTGGTAGATTTGTTTTCATTCGAAAACTCTTTTTGCATGATTCTCATGTTTTCTCTCTTTTGATTTCATAAATCTATTTTTACATGGTTTTTATTTTTTTGTGTTAATGAGACACTATTTTCATAATGACATATCATTATGTGTTCTCATTATCTTGTTTGTATGTGAGTGATATCTAGCATATCTTTCATTTATGCTTGCTCACATTTGTTTGCCATGTTCATAATTGCATATTTTCCATATGGCATTTTGATAGGGGGAGCAATCCCTATACTATATGTTATACTCACCCATGCTTATTGATCGGGAGAGCTTTCGCTCTCTTATTATTTTGTTTCCCCATTTTTGATGTTGCCAAAGGGGGAGAAACAAGTGGATTGTGAGTATATTTTAAGAGTATTATGTTTTATTGTATTCCTTATATACTCTTTGTGTAGATTGTTTGTCATCATCAAAAAGGGGGAGATTGTTAGGTCTCATGTTATGAGCCTACTTCTTCTAATCTTGTTTTGATGATTACAAACAATTCCTAATATTGTTTGTCTAGTGTTTATGTTTCTTATTAGGTATTCTAGACAAACAATGTGTTGGAGGATGGATGGATTGCGCCATAACGATCATATCAAATGGAGGTTGGCGGAATTGTGGAGTGAAGCAATGCTATTCAAGTTAAAGATCCAAGTCAAGCTTCATCCGCGAGATTACCAAGTCAAGCTTAATTGAAGATCAAGATTACTTGGGTAATTTAGTTTAGGAGTTTATATTATGTGTGTTAGTACTTTAAGCTCAATCATATATACACACACGTATTTGATTTTTATAGTTATATATATATATACACACAAGTTTTGGTTTCTATGTATATATATAGTTATATACATACATACATGATTTTGAGTTTTCATGTTTATAAATATGAGATTACATATTTCATATTTATTATTGTTTTGGTTTAGCTACATAGATATGAAACAACAAACAAATTTATTCACATTTTAATTTGTTTCATATTCTATTATGTTTAAGAATATATTGTATAGAATATGCAATTCTATGAAAATATTGTTTTCTTCATTTATGGACTTAACAATAATGATATACATCTTCTATTAAGTCTATATAATTATTTTGCAAAGTTTCAAAACATGGTTTATGTCAAATGTCAAAAACATGTATGTTTCCTTTTCATGTTTTTGAACATATTTGTAAAATGATGAGTTTTTACTTTTGACAAGTACAATTCCAAAAATTCTATTTGTAACATGTTGATTTACATGTTTACAATCATTTCCCAAAGTTTCATAATTTTTAAAATTTATTTGTTATTTTTAAAGGCACTTTAAAAATCAGTTTTTCAACATGAACAGTGCCTGTGCACGTTTATAAGTCGACTTATAAACCCTGACAAGTCGACTTATGAAATGCTCTGGAATGTGCAAAAACTCTCTGCTAAGTTGACTTACTCGAACTGTTAAGTCGACTTATACCAAGTCGACTTATGTCATTTTCCAAGTCGACTTATGTGATCTTTCAAGTCGACTTATGTGATCTTTCAAGTCGACTTATGTGCTAAATTTTATGTGTTATTTTTATCTGGCAAGTCGACTTATGTGATCTTTCAAGTCGACTTATACTAAGTCGAATGCAAGTCGACTTATACCAAGTCGAATGCAAGTCGACTTATAAATATGACCGTTGAACAGTAACGGCTATTTTCCAGATCTGTTTTTGTGTGGGTTTTCGGTCATTTCCTTGGTGTTTTGGCTGATGTCTTGGGTTGTTATAAATACCCCATTGCATTACCTCCCCTATTCAACTAAGAGAAAAGTTTTAAAGAGTTTTTACAAGTTTGTTTAAGGTTTTCTAAGTGTGTTTAAGAGTTTGGTTTGTGAAGATAATTTCACAAGGGCTTGAGGAGATAATCTTTGGTGTTTGGGCTTCAAATCATCTCTCTCTCACTCTTGTCATTTATTGGAGAAGTTTTCTAAACTCAATCTAGCTTTACATTTCATTGTTTGAATATCATTTTATTAAGCTAGTGTTTATATTAAGTTTAGTTGATTTTATTTATCTCTTTGTACACACACAACCATTGAGCTTATTGTATTTACATTCTTAGTATAATTTGGGTTGTGGGATTGTGTGACTTAGAGTGTGAGCCTACATTGTATTCTCATCTATTGTAGAGAACGATTTATTTGTATTAAGCCTTCATTGTGAGATCACTTGTATTACACTAGTACACCAAGAGGAGTGTGTGGTGAGAGACGGGGTTGTCCTAAGAGTAGTGGCGTCGGTAGCCTAGAGAGAGGTGATAATTCCGAGCACTTGAGGGAAACACAGGCTAGAGACCAACACTTGAGGTTGTAATTAGTGTAGTTACATTGTGAGAGATTGTAAAGTTTTCGGTTAGTTAGAAAACCGTATTGTGAGGTGTAAACATTTTTCGGGTAAGCGTAGAAAACCCGGTATGATAGTGGAGATCTCCTCGAGGTGAGGAGCGGGGACGTAGGTCAGGCGGACCGAACCTCGTGAACATATCATTTTGTTTGTGTTTGCATTGGCGCACTTATTTTTATATTTATATTGCCTTTGTCAATTGTTCATTGTTCATATTCCCACTATCTTGTCTATATTGTTTCACCCTTGTTTATGTTTATATATCCTTGCACATACATTGCCTATATCTATTTGTTAGGATATATCTTGTTGTTCATATTACTTATCCTAGCTTACATATCTTGTTGTATTTCATACTTGCTAGGATAACTTGTTAATTAGTTTTAATTGGCATTTAAATCGGATTAGATTAGCATAAACCCTATTCACCCCCCTCTAGGGTTCCTTCCTAGTGGCATTAGGGTACTTTCAAGAGGGTGGCTGCTAGGATTCACAAATCTGATGTAAAAGAGAATTTTTAGGTATGTTTATGTATATATATATAAGTAAACCCGAAACAAACTAATCTGACCCGAAATAGGAAACTCAATCAGACTGGGAAAGTAGTCTTAGATATTTTGGATGTAACTTTTTCGTCCGAGCTCGGAATGAGGTGATTTAAGATTTGTTGGAAATATATTGAATAGAATTACAACTTTTATCTTTTGAGTTTTTCTAGATTTGAATTTTATCAGTGTGTAATGCATATATACTCTTAATTGGTCTCAAATCGATTACTATCATACTCATTCATCATTAAATGATATTTATCATAATATAACTCATTTAATACTATTTACCCTAGTATTTTTTTAAAAAATTACGGTGTTTTACATTCATCCCCCCTTAAAAGAATTTCTTCCTCAAAATTCTGCAAACGTATCTTTAGAGATTAATAATACGAGAAAAGCACATTGAGGGAATAATCCAGGCAAAGAAACCCTTAAATACACATCTCGTATCATTAATCCTAAGATATGTATCACAAGCAATATTTGCACTTAACGATCTAGAATGCAAGTACTCCCACTTAACCCCTAATTAAACAGAACTAGTACGTCAGGCAAAAAATCCAAACAAGGAACCCCTCATGTATATACTATATTTATATTCCGAATGATTAGGAGCTAAGTGTTAATACCCACATTCCAGCATTAAATATAAATATATCTATGCAACTAATATGAATACAAATAAATCATAGCTAGCATTTTACCTGCTCAAACAGGTGGGGGTAGTCGTGACGCATATCCTCCTCATGCTCCTAAGAAGGTTTCTCCACTCCTTTCCTGTTCCACTGCACTTTAACTAAATAAATCACCTTATTTCTAAGTCTTTTATCCTCTCAAGTAAGAATACGAACTAGGATCTTAATGGTGGTTAAATCAGCCGGAATCTCTACGTCCGGCGCGTCAAACACTCTCTGCTGCTCCTCGTCGTATAAATGCTTCCTGAGCATCGAAACATGGAAAACATCGTGAATACCCGACATCGATGCTGGAAGATCGAGTCGATACGAAATAGCTCCAACGCGCTCAACAATCCTGAATGGACCAACATATCTCGGGGCAAGTTTCCCCGTCTGCCGAATCGCTGAACACCCTTCATAGGTGACACCTTCAACGTAACATAATCTCCAACCTAAAACTCCAAAGGTCGTCATCTCTGATCTGCAAAGATTTTTTGCCGACTCTGAGCGGCAAGAATACACTCTCAAATCAATGCTACCTTCTCTATAGTCAGTCTCACGAGATCTGGCCTAAGTAATAAGCTATCATCCGGTTCTACCCAACAAATAGGGGATCTACAAGGCCTCCCATATAATGCTTCATAAGGTGTCATGCCTATAGTCGATTGATAACTATTATTATAGACAAACTCAATCAATGGGATATGATCCTTCTAACTACCATGAAAGTCGATAACACATGCTCGCAACATGTCCTCTAACACTTGGTTCACTCTCTTCGTTTGACCATCTGTCTACGGGTGGAAAATGCTGCTATATGATAACTGGCTACAGAAAGAATGCTGAAAGCTCTTCCAAAAATTTAATGTGAAAACTAATCCATGATCCGATACAATCGTTTCTAGGACTCCATGTAATCGTACAATATCTCGGATAAAAATCCTCACATAAGTCTCCACCGTATAAGTCGTCCTCATCTGTAAGAAATACGCCCACTTCGTCAATCGATCAACAATCACCAAAATCAAATTGTTCCCTTTATTAGATCTCGACAAACCTATAATAATATTCATCAAGATATCTGCCCTTTTCCACTCTAGATATGGTAAAGGTTGTATGGTTTCTGTGGGTCTCTGATGTTCTGCCTTCACTTGCTGACAGGTAAAGCACTTAGTCACATACTCCGCGATATCCCTACGCATGCCGCTCCACCAAACATGCCTTTTCAGGTCCTTGTACATTTTGGTTGTGCCTGGATGTACTGTGTACCTGGTACGATGTGCCTCATCAAATAGATCCTTCTTCAACTATTGAATATCCGGCACCACTAACTGGCCTTTCATTCGAATGCCCCCATCTGTTCCGATGGTCCAATTAGCCTTAGGCTCTTTGGAAAACTCCCATTTTTGGGTTTGAATCCAAGAGTCTTCTAAGTTAGCACTGATCACTCTGTCCATCTACGATGGTTGCATGGCTAAAGCTCCCAAAAATACACTGCTCCCACCAATCTTGGCCTAAAGTCAATCTGACTAAGAGTGAGAAGATCTTGATACAACGAACATCACAAAGCTGTAATCCCATGACGATGCTTCCTACTCAATGTGTCCGCTATGACATTCACCTTTCCCAGATGATACTGAAGCGCGAACTCATAATCCTTGATGAACTCTACCCATTGTCGCTACCTCTAATTGAGTTCCTTCTGGGAGAAAAGATACTTCAAGCTCTGATGGTTGGTGAATAACTCAAACTGAACTCCATAAAGATAACGCCTCCACGTCTTAAGTGCGAAGACCACTACTGCTAACTTAAAATCATGTGTGTGATAGTTTTGCTCATGAGTTCTCAGTTGCCACGAGATGTAAGCCACTACTCTCTGGGTCTGTATCAAAATGCTTCCTAGACCCGATAACGATGCATCCGTGTAAACAACAAAGGTTTTATCACTGCTCGGGATGATCAACACTGGGGCTGTAGTCAACTTAGTCTTCAAAGTCTCAAATGCCTCCTGACACTCTGGTCCCCAAACAAACTATACACTCATCTTTGTAAGGCGTGTAAATGGGATAGCAATCTTAGAGAAGTCCTGAATGAACTTCCTATAATAGCCGGCCAAAGCTAAAAAGCTATGAATCTTCGTAACAGTCTTCGGTGGCTCCTAATCAAGAACTGTCTCAACTATAGCTGGATCAACTACAATGCCCTCCTTACTAATCATGTAGCCCAAAAATCTGACCTCAGATAGCCAAAACTCACACTTACTGAACTTAGCATATAACTGGTGCTCCCGTGAAGTCTGCAATGCTAATCAAAGATGTTGCTCTTGCTCGGCCTTCGATCTCGAATAAATGAGGATGTCGTCAATAAACACGATCAAGAACTGGTCCAAGTATGGATGAAAAACCCGGTTCATCAAATCTATGAATACCGCGGGTGCATTGGTTAGCCCAAATGGCATGACACGAAACTCAAAAGACCCTTATCGAGTCAGAAAGACGGTCTTAGGAATATCCATCTCCTAAACCCACAACTGATGATAACTAGAACGAAGATCAATCTTT
This sequence comes from Asparagus kiusianus, assembly GCA_022839385.1. Classification (NCBI taxonomy): domain Eukaryota; kingdom Viridiplantae; phylum Streptophyta; class Magnoliopsida; order Asparagales; family Asparagaceae; genus Asparagus; species Asparagus kiusianus. Next base: position 176,309 of record BQKN01065595.1, on the reverse strand, counting down.
GAGAAACACTGCGCTCCCTACAACTGGTCGAATAAGTCATCAATCCTCGATAGTGAATACCTATTCTGGATGGTGACCTTATTCAACTCGCGATAATCTATACACAAACGCATACTACCATCCTTCTTCTTCATGAAGAGGACCGGTGCTCCCCATGGAGAATGACTCCGATGAATAAAACCCTAAGATAAAAGCTCATCTAACTGAATCTGTACCTCCTTCATCTCAGCAGATGTCATATGATAATGTGCTTGGGATATCGTTGTTGTGCTCGGCTGTACCTCGATGCAAAACTCAACCTCTCTCACTAGAGGCAATCTAGGTATGTCCTAAAAGACATCCTGATACTCCGAGACTACTCATGTTTTGCTCAAATTAGCACCCCCGATCCCGCATCATCACCTCCTCGATGCATGCTAGAAATGATTCCACAAACTGGTTGCCCCGTGAGATCGCTACAATTAACTCAGACCCATCGAATGCTCACAAACTGACTGTCTTCTCAAAATAGTCGATACCAACATGGTAGGAAGACAACCAATCCATACTAAGAATCACATCGAACTCGGGCATACGTAGGACGATCAAATTGACCATGAGCTTAGACTCGTCTAAGCAGATATTGCATCTCCTACAAATGCTCTCTAAATGCGACACATCACCTAGAGGGGTGGAAACTAACAAAGGAACATCTAGAGATTGTGCTACAAGCTGAAGTCTAGTCATAAAATCATAGGAGATGAAAGAATGTGAAGCTCCTGAATTGAAAAAAATACGGGCTGGGAAGGAGTTCACAAGGAACGTACTTTCCACAATGGCCCTACTCACGCCATGATAAAGCGGTATGACTGCATAAACTCTGCGTGAAGCTAAGGTCTGCTGTGCCGAAGTGTCTGGAATGTATGGGACTTTCTGTCCCTGCAGTACCTCCTGAATAGCTCGCACCTGCCCCTCAATCCTCGAAACTGCTGGCGGTGCCCCAAGCCTCAACTGCTAGCCCTGACCTCGGCTCTGTCCATGGTTCTGCTACTACTGACCCTGATTCTTTCCCTGTTGGCCTCCTGCTAGTATGTTGTGGCACTCTGCTGCTCTCTGACCGATCTTGTGGAAGTTATAACAAGCACCCTTGAATATATGCTGCTACTGAGATGCTCTCTGATCATGTTGAGGTCCCTTTTTATGTGGGCCTTGCTGCTGCGAACCCTTACCCTACTGCTGGGGTCTTCCAGGTCCTGAAAATGGCCTCTTGTTCTTGCTCTTATCTCCAGACCGTTTTGTTTTAAGGCTCCCTTCTTGTTTTGCGGCTCTAACAATAGTTAGTATTGGCAAAACTCCTGATGTTGCCTCTGTAATAGGCACAACTAGCACGGGTGGTGGTAGAACCATACAAGATGGTGTTGTTGGTGAAATTTGATTTACTATTTGCTCCGCTATCGCTGCCAATTTGGCTGCAAGCAATGCTATAAGATCGATCAGATACTGTGGACCTTGCTGCGACTCGGGCTCTAGATCAGCTTGCCCAGCTCATATTAGTATCTATAATTTCAAGAGAAGAGCTTATAAGACACAGTAAATGAGATCTCAAGCATAAATAGCATAACATAACAATAGGAAAATCGTCTCACATATAATTCATGCAAATACTTTTCAATTCAAAGCAAGATAGTTATAAAAAAAATTCGTAATTTTTTCATGTTATATATATAACGTCCTCACTCATTCTAGAACTTCCTAACGGACTCTATACATGATTCTTTGGAAACTCTATCCTAGCTCCACGACTCGACACAGGAATGATCCTAAGGATGCTGGAACTAAAGCTCTGATACCAACTATGATGCCCCTGGTTTCGCACAAGTCTACATTCCAAGGTGAACCTAAGGATGTCAAACCTGTCATGCACCCACACTATGTAATAACACGTTTCACCATTACAGTAATATCTCTCTAGTGGAATCAAATAACAGGTCTAGGTACAAAACAGGCAAATGAAGGTAATAATGTAATGAACATGATATATAAAGAAGAGATATCTGGAAATAGTTAATAATCATGTTCTCAATGAAATAAATAAAATACAATTGATACTAGAATAAATATAAAATGTCTCAATACATAGAGTCAATGAAAATGATACTAAGGTACTCTGCCTTTCCAAAAATATAATACAAATCCAAATGTCTGAAAATAAATAATAAACTAATGTGGAGCATAAATAACTATTAATGTAAATAAAGAAGGAGACTAAGCAGAAACTCTATCAACCTGCGACTCTCAGTGCGTCTGACTCGCTGCCTGAAAAGAGGGGAAACAACGAGCGTCAAAGCGCTAGCGAGATAATCTCCACCGCCCCCAGAGGGAGGGAGTTAGGAGTATATATGAAAATAAGTTAGTACATATAAATATAAAATCATCTATCCTGAACTAAAAGGAGATTGAGATTTATAAACTCACAACAAGAAAATTAGTACGTCAAGCGAAATAATCCAAACAAGGAAACCCTCATATATATACCATGTCTCATATTGTTAATCACTAAAGCCCAACTCCAAAGTATTAGGAATGAAACAATAAATAAAAGAAACACAAGTCCAGACCTCAACAATACAAGTCACATCAAATCCTCATACTACACTCGGGTAGTTGGCGCAGTCATAAAGAATATTATCCAATACATTCATCTCACATAGAATATGCTATGTATGACGACCTCAGTATATACCCTACTCTCGGGTAACTAACAGAATAGGCTATGTATGACGACCTCAGTATATACCCTACTCTTAGGTAACTAACAGAGAATCATAAATGAAATATGTGTAGTTCTCTATCTAGAATATAATAATGCACATGGGGTAAAGTCTAATGCGGTCTCATTACAGTATACCAACTAACACACCCTGAATGTAGTCCCCCACGGTCACGTTGCAGAGTGCCAACTATCCCACTTAGTAATGATGCACAACGAAGTGTAGTCTGCTGTGGTCTCTTGATGTACGGACCCGAACTTCATATTCAAGATTAACTCGCGTATCAATCAAATAATAAACATAGTGAAACACAGATCAGTCAACCAAAAATGACTCTTCGGTCGACTGAAATATGTGTACAAATATGCACATGCAAATTAATAAGGATAGGTCGACCGACTCCTTCACTTCGGTAAACCGACTAGAGTACAAGTAGAATACATGTTTTAGTTTTCGGTTTTTGATCGACAATGCTAAAAATTGCTAATTTTTCATGAGACACATAAAATAAATCTTATTTAATGTGATTAGGGTTTAGTTATCTACATGAAATACAAACATGATATCTAATTAAGTTGTCTAAACCCTAACATGTTCATATTCATCAAGAACATCATGGAAACCAATAAAACTCAATGAAAACTCATATTAAATTTTATTTCAAATCTTAAATTCACATTAGAGAATTTTTTATAATGTTTTAAAGCAAAAAGATCGAATCTTTATATCATATACCTTACGAGAACAATATTCATACTTAAACTAGGTTTAAGGCTCAATAAAAACCAAATAAAACTTAATAAAAATTAATTAAAAATGAGGATGAGATTAGAAGAGATGAAACTCTCCTTAAAACGCTACTAGAAAACCTAAGGATGCAAGAAAACAAGTTCTCCCTCGCCAAACACCGACAATCTCGCCCTCTTCTCGGTATTTGCTTCACAAAACTCTCAAAATTCATCACAAATATACTCTAGAGTTTTCTAGGGGAGAGGGTAGCTGCTAGGGTTCACAAGTCTAATATAAAAGAGAATTTTTAGGTGTTTTTATATATACATATATACAGGTAAACCCGAAACAAACCAATCTGACTAAAACAGGAAACCCAGTTAGACTGGGAATATAGTCTTTGGTATTTTGGCTATAACATTTTCTTTTGACCTCAGAATAAGGTGCTTTAAATATGCGTTGGAAATATATTGAAGAAACCTACAACTTTTATCTTTTGGGTTTTTTCAGATTCAAAATGCATCGGTGTGTAATGCATATATACTCTTAATTGATCGTTTTTCCATATTCAAATTACATCGGTGTATAATGTGTATATACTCTTAATTGGTCTCAAATCAATTACTATCATGCTCATTCATTATTAAATGATATTTATCATGATATAAATTATTTACTACTATTTACCCTAGTATTTTTCAAAAAAAAATTACGAGGTTTTACATAAACCAAACAATTGAACCTCAAAAAAACAAGAAGGATCTTCCAACCCTTTTGTTAAACAAATTGTCCTTTGATGAATATAAGCATAGCTTGATGAAGAATAGTTAGATGATAAATTTAAGGCAACTCTCCTTTGCTGAAATAATTCAGAGATGTTATGCACGACAAGTAAGTGTTTATCGAGGCTACAGGTGTCAAATCCTTCAAAGAAATCTCTCACAAATTAAAATCTTGAACACTCTTCCCACTTCCCTCTCTCCCTCTCTCAATGATATAAACTCATCAATAGGTCAAGAAAGAGATATCTTATACTTGATAGAGATTAGACGCATATATAAAACAATGAACACCTGAGATTAATTCTAAAAAAACTGCACTTCTGCATGTTTAACATCGATGGTGCTTCTAAGCCATCAACGATGTCTAGGCTCCATCGATGGTTGAGAGTCCCATTAATGACACAAACATCTGTGGAATAAAAATTATTAATGATGTACATATACCATCAATGAGCTCAACCTATCATCGATGGTTAAAGGCCACCATCGATAGTGAGGAGGTTGAAATCAGGATTTGAGCTTATTTTCACATATTTTCACCATGTACAATTCTTATACATGTATTTGCTTATACTATATCATCTAAAATAAACAGTAGTACCATATGGTAGTTTTTTTACTTAAACAAGACCTACTGTATGGACTACATGCTAACAATCTCCCCCTTTTGATAATAACAAACTTAAATATTAAAATACCGAAATACTCGCATATTTGAGATATACAAATATCAATAATAAGCACAAATATACTCTTATATAGAAAACAAATGAAATGCAAAGCCCCCCTACATTTATGCGTTCATAAAAAGTATAAGCAAGCACAAGTAAAACTCCCCAAAAATAATACATCGAGTGTTTCAAAAGATAAAAAAATCAAAATATGAAACCACTTAGACAAAGACTCGTTGATGCACAAAAACATCAAATTTCACAAATTATCCACTTTTTTTATTAGCAAAAGTGGAAAACACACCAATAGATATATTACAGACAAGGCAAATTCACGCAAAAACCATCCCGGGAGAGAAAAGTGCATAGCTTCACACAAAAATTCATATAAAGATAGCACAAGAGATTAAAATTTAATGGCAACACACATGAATATAACAGAAAGACATGTCAAGAAACACGCAAAAGATTAAATATTAGTGTAAAGTGTGTGAAACAAATGGTGAAAAGACTTATACTAGTTCTCATTGTACAAAATAGGATATATCAAAGCCCAAATATTGAGCAATAATAAGACTTGAACTATCTCATCCTTCGAGATTAAGGAACAAAATGTCGCCCTATCACGTCAAGCATATAGGATTTAGGAGGAATAATGATATTTTTGGTGATACACAGTGCCTTTGAACATAAAATATATTTCATACAGGATAGCTACCCTTTGAGATATGTACGAAAATAAATCCATGAGTGTGGTCTTTGACCAACTTTTAATGGATACATTCAGTTCTCGATGGCTTTCATAACAATGCGGATCTTTCATCAACTTTTAGTGAATACACTCTTATTATTTGATTGATAGTTTAAATAAATACACTTTTGTACATATAATGATAAAAAATAGTGCATCCGCCAAGTCAAAAATGAGCTCAAAGACACTTTATTTGACTAAAAATATCTATAAACCAAATATAAGAATCTCTACCACTAATTCATATCACAAAACATGGTAAGTATAGAAATAGGTGTGTGAGATTATTACGTGAAATATCTTATATAAAAAACATGTCATGTAATTATTGTTTGATCATTGTGTAAAAAATACATATATATAGATTGAAAAACCATATATGAACCTATGTGACACTATCAAGCATATCTACCAAAAAGATAATTGTATGTAGGAAAATTGCAATAAAGAAGATAAAAGAAAATTTGAAT